>JAEIHY010019157.1:0-38605 GCA_018904565.1 Drosophila tsacasi
ACTATAAGCTTTTAATCGGTATGTTGCATATATGCATCCCGGCCTGATAAAGGGTTAAGGGAAAAACACATACACCATAAATAAAAATAAAGAAAAAGATGAACGGTAAGAAGAGGCATTTATTGAGTCTGTGAGTGAGTGGTTTTTTATGCGATTTAACGATTGATTTAACAACAGCCGCAAAATATATAAACATTTTACTCCCTGACGCTGAATTGCCAGGAAAGGGAAAAGCGCCCCACAAAATAAATGGGGGACGGGTCTTGGGACCCGACCTAGTGCTTAAAAATTGATAGGCGAGAGCGCAGCGCACGAGGCCAGTAAATAAAATTCAAATAAAAATGCCAAACAAACAAAAGGCAGCAGCGCCAAATAAAAGCGTCAAAGAAATGGCAAATAAACAATGCCCCAACGAGCAAAAACAAAAGTCGGAGCGCGAAACATAAACTTTAAACACAGGGACAGAAAATCGCCAGGGAAAAGGCGACCTGGGAATGCTCTTACTAAAGTTTTAAGATATTAATTTATATATAAATTATGGATGTATATTGTATTTATATAGAGTTTTGAAATGTCTTACCTTTAAGGTTCAAATATGAAATATATTCCGATATATTTAAGCATAATATCGATTTATCGGACATACAGTGCAACGTTTATCGTTTTTCCAAGTTAAATATCGAGAGCGTATGAATTCACCATTCATTCCAATGTGTTATTTTTAAACCTACCTAAAACTTTATCTTCTCAAATTTAAAAAAGACAATTCATATATTAATCAACTAAAAAACTATTAAAATTAAACTAGATCGCGAGGCCTTTAAAATATTCCCTATAACCTTCTTTCACTGCTTTTCCCTTAGGTTTACAGACAGACAGAGACATAAACGCGGCCAAGTGTTAAGTGGCTGCCAGAGCAGGACTCTAAGGCGAGCCAAGTACGAATTTATACTCTATGGCCGACACATCCGACGTGGCCAGGGGAATATAGCCAGTTGCCAAGTTTGGCGGCTTTGCCAACTCCCTGCTGCAATCCCAATCCCAAGCCCCCCCGACGTCTGCCTGGCGACACTTTTATTGTGAAAGCCGTTTTTGGCTGCCCGAAAAGTTCTTCAAAAGTTCCCGAGGATTTTTGTTGTTGAAAACTCACCTGAAAACTCTTGCTGATGGCATCGAACATAACGGTTATGGAATTGCCCAGCAGGGCGTGACGAGCAATCTGAGGACACACCGAGCAGGCATTCCTATACACGTGAACGCCCAGGTGAACGGATCTGTAAATCCCTCAATTGCATTAGTTTATTTTCATTAAATTTAGGTTAAGTTATCAAAAAACCCACTTCCTTGAGACTTCGGTGTTCTCCTGCAGACCCTTGCTGATCACATGATTGGCCACTATGCCCAGGCCATCCATGCAGAGGAAGGCCTGGAAGTCAAAGGCCTGAGCCTTGGGTATCACACGCAGGAGGTTGCCCAATGCCCTTTCCAAGCCCTGAGCACCGCCGCCCTTAACCACCAGATTCAGGAGCTTGGGCACCGTACTATCACGCTTTACATAGGGGGGTAGGGGCTCCATGGCCTCCAAATACTCGGTGGCACTGGAAAACATATAAATATAATTATTACTGGAACAGATAATATTCCAAATGGCAAAACATTTCTATATATATCAATGCTGTATTGAATTATGAAACGAAATATGATACATAAATCGATATCTTGACGTTGCGAACCAATATATCGGGGAAAGAGATAAATAAACTAAATATTGATAATAAAAGTTGAGTTTATGTGGTTCTAAGTGAAATATGGTTTATATATCGGGCTTCTCCCTTCGATATACACTATACAAAATATTTACAATTTATTTCGAAGAAAAACAAACCTATATTTACGATGGAATAAATTAATTAGTTAAATAGATTTAGCTTAAGCTGTCTAGACGGAATAAAAAATGGTATTACATTTCAAGGAAGACCTTATTTTGATATCTTAAATATCTGATTTCTTCTGGAAATCAAAACTTATTCATACAGAAAAAAAACCTAAGCAGACAATAAAGTTTTTAACGATTTCCAGCTAAAATTCAATACTTGCAAAATAACAATGAAATTAGGTAAATACAAAACAATAATTAATTTAACGACAAGTTTACTCACCACTGACTCATTCGCTGCTTCAGCTTCTTCATCTTCTTTTTGTAGCTCCTCGAATGACCGGGGATTCCCCCCACATCCGAGAGCGTAGAGGAAAGATCGCAGTCTTCGTTCGTCGTGCTTGTGCCATTTCCGTTTATGCCTTCCTCCGCATCGCCGTCCTCCTGATCGCCTCGCCCCTCGTCCGCTTGCCGGGTGGGCATGGTCAGCTCGAGAGCTCGCTGGCGTATGTGCTCGATGTTCTCTTCGTGCCGGCGGGCGGACTCCAATTGCTTCTGCAGAATCTTCCGCTGCAGCTCCTCGGTGGTCTGCTGCTGGTGGACTTGCAGGGCCAGCAATCGCTCCTCCCGATCCCTGGCCTTTTCCCGGGCCAAGGCCTGGCGCTGCTTCTCCTTCTGCTCCTGCATCTTGCCTATCCTCTGCTCCTTCTCCAGTCTCGTCTCGTTCATTTTCTCGAGCTTTAGAAGGCGTTCCTTTTCCAGGGCTTGCCGACGCCTCTCCACCGCAGCCTCTTTGGCCAGCTTTTCCTCGACCCTCTTCTGTCGCTCCTGTTCGAGATCCTGCAGCCTGCCCTCTGTCTCCTTGGAGGACTCGAGAAGATCCAGGCGCTTATTTTGCGCTTCAATGTTCTTGATAAAGTTGATTTCCTTCAGTTTTTTCTCCTCGTCGTGGGCCTTTTCGATGATCTGCCGGAGGAACAGCTCGCGGTTCTCCGCTGCCCTCTGGAGTCTTCCCTCCATCTTCTGCCTTTTGTCTTCGATGAGTTGCTTCTTGGCCGCCTTGACGTCCTCGACGCGGGCAAAGAGTTGTTGCAGCTTGGCTGCCTTTTCCTGTTGAAGGAGATTCCTCTTCTGCTGAGCCCTGGCCTGCTTGGCTTGGTATTTCTTCAGGGTTTCCTGCAGCGAGCGGCGTCGCGAGGGCGAGGATAGTTTCTGATGCAGTTCCTGCGCTCTGCCTGGATGCCTGGCCACATAGGCCTGCAGCGTGGCGAGGGCCTCGGCTCTCTCGTTCCACGACATGTCCGATAACAGAGCCTGATATCTCAGCTCTAGGCTGGCATTCTCATCGTCGCTCATGGTCACAAACACCGCGGAATCATCGCCACCTGCGCCCAGCTCTTGCTCCTCCAGCTGAACTTCACAGTCGGTCTCATCCGTTTCCGTGTCCACATCGATTTCCGTTTGCTCCAGCTCCCGAATCTGCCGTTCCAGAGATTCCTGAACCTCAACTAGGATCCTCTCGTTGCGTTCTTCTTCATTATCGTCGGCAATTTGCTCTTCATTCTCGTCGCAGGCACTCAGAATAGAGGAGGAGGCGGCATCGGGCTTGTTGAGACTGCCATTTGGCAGTTTGCTGCGGGCAATGCTCTCGTAGAGCTCGCCAATAGTCTTGGAGAATTCACAGTTGGTCTGGATCTTGATGTCGATCTTGCTGTGGTCCTCGTTGCTGGCTGTTGGGGGGAGGAAGGGATTAACTTAATGGAAAACTACCCTGCAGTACCTGTGATCAGCTTTTCATCAACATTTCATAGACACACATGGGGTTATAAAATATCTATATAATAAATATATTTACTATCTCAAGATACTCACACTCCACGACAGTTTCCGCCGAAGAGGAGCTACTGTTGTTGCTCTGCTTGTGGCTGCTGCTCAGCTCCTTTTGCTGCAGCTTCCTCAGTGCATTCTTCTCGCTCCGCATGTACTCCTTGTGCAGGGATGTCATCTTCAGTCCTGTTAGATCCGACTTCTGCCGTTTGATGATGGAAGTACGCCCCAAGGAACTATTATTGCCATTGCTATTGTTTCGAACTGTGGTTGATGGCGCCAATGGCTTCTTTTCGGGCTTATCTGCTTTCTCTGGCTTGTCCTGCTTCTCCGGCGGCTTCTTCGCCTGACTCGCCGAGCTCCGCTGGGCCGGAAATGAGTTGACCTTGGCCTTGGCATTCTTGATTTCTGGCCGTGAAGGGTTCGCCAATGCTGTGGCCTTGGCTTTGGGCTTAGCCTCTCCTGCTGCTGTTGCTGTCTTACTTGGAATGGTTTTGCTTGCGCTTGAATCTCCCCTCTGCTTCTCCTTGATCAGCTCCTGCTCCTGCTCCTTCTCCTGCTCCTTCTCCTTCTCCCGCTGCTGCTCGTTGAGCAGCGCCAAAGTTGGCAGACTGGCGTATCCTGTCGGCTGATTGAACCTGTTGGCCCAATGCATGCTGCTCCTTCGACGATTCTTCACCGTCAACCAACCATCGTTGGCATCTGTGGGCAGTTGGAGTTGCTTCTTCGCCTCGGAATGTGGTTGCTCCTCGGCCTTCAGGGTGCTCCTCGAGCTCGACAGCTGTTCGTTGCTGGCTTTCAGTGTGGAAGTGGAACTGCCCATATCCTCGCGCGAACTGAGCCTGGACGAGGCCTTTATTCGTATCCGAGCCGTGCTTAGAAACGAAGAGGTAGCGGTTCGCTTAGGCAGTGTTTTGCTGGCGCCGCCACTGCCATTGATCTCCAGCATGGTTCGCGAGCGTGCTGACAGACGGGAGGCCACATTGTTGGGCGGGCCATAGCACTCGGTTTTGCTCGACGGCCTGGGAGGCGGCGCTGCCTGAGAGCCAGTTTTTCCTGTAGGTTTTCCTGCAGTTGCCGCGGGCAGTTTTGTCGTGCGTCGTAAACCGTTTACGGGAGGAGTTGGCTTTAGCTGACCTGGCGGCTTGGCTGCTGCTGCTGCTGTTCCTGCAGCTCCTCCTCCTGTTCCTGTTGTCTTGAGAACACCTGTTGCGGCTCCTCCGCCAGCTGCCGCTTTCTTCACTGGGCGATTCAGCACGCTGGAGTACTTCAAGGGACTATTTTGAATGGGCGCATTTCCCGAGATGGCCATCAGCGGTTGTGGCTTCTCCGCGGGAGGCTTTAGCAGTGTGTTCGGGGGCGTGGGTTCCTTCTGGGCCTGTTGCTGAAGCAGAGCATTCTCCATGCTCTCCAGAGAGGCCACTGTCATGTCCAAAGCTGTGGGCTCGGGGGGAATTTCTTCTACTGAGCAAATCGAGTTTTCGTCTTTTGGGGTTTCGCCTGGATTGTCTGGGCTGTCCTCGGCATATTCTGGTGCTGGAATGCTGGCTGCTGCCTGCTCCTGGATCCTCGCCTCCCTCTCCTCCGCCTCTCTGCGCATCTTCTCCCGCACATCCGCCAGCGTCAAGTGCGGATCCTCCAGATCCGTCTGCGAATACTGTGTGTTTAGCTGCACAAAGGTGGCTTTGTCCCCGCTCAGGTCCAGCGGGCCCTCCATGTTATCCGATTGCGCGGACCCCTGGTTGGCCCTCTTGCTGGCCGCAAACAGTTCCCGAACGTTCAGGCGCATCGCTCCCTTGGGCACTTGTTCGTAGGCGCGGAGTAGCTTCAACGGCGAGATCTGGCCGTGTTCGTACGAGGGCGAGGTCTTGCCCGACTGGGAGCCGCCGCCAAGTAGCAGGGCTGGACTGGATTTCCCCGAGTTATTGGGACTGCAGAGGCTCTTGGTACGCACCCGCGGCGTGGGGTTGCTCTTGCGCACCTCCCAGGCCAGGCTCTGGGGTCGCTGCTGCAGCGGCCGGGACTCGTAGTCCCAGGACACTTTGAACCACTCGCTAAGCGCCTTGAAGTCCCGCACATAGTTCTCCAGCACGAGTATGGCCTCCTGGCAGCTGGATATGTTCTCGTAGCACTCCACCGTCTGGTAGATCTCGTTGACGGCTCGCTGCAGATTGCCGAAGAGCAGCGCCCAGTATCTGGCCTGCAGCTCGGACTTCTTGTCCCTGCCCGTGGAGGCGCTGCGCACGCGTGGCCCACTGCCACCTCCTGCTGCAGCACTCGCGGAGGCTTTCAGCCGCGGCGAAGTGGTGGGCGACTGGCAGTTCTTGGGAGTGCCGCCACTGGGGGACTTGGGCGGCGCCATGGGGGGCTTGCGATAACCTGGGGAGGGTATACAAGATGTAAGTTACAGGGAATCATTGAAGAAAGAGGGAACATGAGCGATTGTGGGTTTTCTAGGACTTGATTTCTTATAATTTCTGGAGTTTATGGTGAGCTTTATGGGGTTTTAAGGAATTTTTCTATCATTTTAATGCAAGAATATTGTTTAAAGAATGTTTTTTAGGGGTATATGTATTGCAAGCTTGAAATATCGATACAATATTGATATATTTATAGTTTAGTTATACACCAATACAATTTGTTTATGGTTTTATAGTCTCTTTAAGGTATCAATTAAGGGAACGTGATAAATAAAGCCACCCTAAGGGCATTAGTTAGTTTATAAAATAAGTTATTGCTGTCATATGGTCTCTAAAAGCCGTTTTTAAACTTACAAACAAAAAAATATAAGTTTACGTTATCAAAATGGTCTTTCAAAACCCACTAGGCAGCCACTATAACCTCCTTACAACTCCTCAAGTGCCCAGGGTATAGTTTCTTCTTACAGTCACCGTTCAAGAGTACGCCTCCGCTTGCAGCTCCAGCCAGAGTTCCGGCTGCTCCCGCTGTGGCTGCCCCCGCCGCTCCCTCGCCGCCACTCGTGCTCGTTGTTGTCTCATCGCAGAACTGGTAGACGAGCAGATTCTTCGCCTCTCGCCCCTCGCGACTCAGCACCTCTCTCATTTCCATCGTTTTGTTTTGTGTTGTTATTGTTGCTGTTTCACTGGTTGTTGTTTTTGTTGTTGTCTGGGTTTCGTCTGCTGCTGCTGCTGCCAAAAGCTGCGCTGCCGCCTCTGCCTCTCTGCCCACGCACAGCTGGTGCAGCTGTTGAGGCAACTTTTGGTTTCGTCCTTGTCGGCTCTCTGGTTACCACTGTGATCCCTTGCTGCTGTGGTCCTCGGTCGGAAAGCGCGGCTCCCGTTACGATTTTTAATTGATTATTTCGCGTTTTTCGCCTCTCCTCTTGTCGATACGCGTTGCTTCTTTGTTGTTTTTGTCGCCGTCGCCACTGCACAATTTCGCAACGCCAGCGGACTCGGCAGCATTTTACCCACGACGAAGCTAGCTTGGCTATAAACGTATGCCTTGGGTCTCTGGGGTGTCCTTCCAGGCCGCGCTCCTTGTGTCCGGGGCTGATTGAAGAGACCGAAATTCCTCGAAACAGAGCCCACTGAATTTCTGAATTCTGGTTGAAATTTAGCAGCAGCACAGAGCCAGCTGATCCGAGAACAGGGTTGTCTTGCAGCGAGCAGAGCAATCGATAGATTGATAGGCGGGTGAATAATCGATAGCACATTTTAAGTGAGCGCGCAATTTAATCAAAAGCTCTGAATGTAGGTTCAAAGAGCGTAAAAACAAGGGTTTTACTCTATGAAATGTAAGGTTTACTTTTAATTGTATATTAAAATGTTTTAAATGCTAAACTGATTAGATTATTTAAAAGAAATCGGTACAAGTAACGCACAAATTTAAACCTGCCGCCTAGTGCCAAAGCTCCCCTCCGGAAAGCTCCCCACGTGCGAGCGAGACAACTGGCTTCCGCTCAGAGCAGCACGGCTAGTGCGTGAGAACGCAACACTGAATCGAACGAAACTGCTGAAACGCTTGCTTCCGGTCCTGCGCGCCTGTTACAATTCCGGTCTAAATCTAAATGATGCTGCTCACTGCTCTATTTTGCTCGCTTTTTCGAAATGGAAGCGCCAGCGCAGCCCTGATGAGATGGAAAACGGTCAGGAACCGGACTCGGTAGACCATCCCATGGTATTTTTGTAAACATGAGTCGCAAAACACCGTTTTACTCGTTTCTTTCTTTCTCATTCTTTGCGGTGTCTGGGGTTTGGTTTCTGGTGTGGGTAGGGTAGCTTAAGTGTTTTTTATTATCCTAAATGTTTAAATTTATTATTTTAGTAACTTAAAAGATTATTCATAAAAACTGCTTTAACAAGATTGCGAATTTGGAGTATTTTAAAAGCGGGAATAATCAAAATACATACCAGCACTTTGTTTATTTTCCCTGCTTCTCCTGGGCCAACACTAATTTTCGATCATAGCAATGCGAAAACGAAACCGAAATTTTTTGAGAATAGTCACTTGAGCGACACAATTTCGATTCATGGACTCTAATGAGCAGGCGGCAAGAAATGGCTGCAGGTTGAGTTGAATATGCTGCAAGCTCGCTCTCACTCGACAAAGGGGCGATTTTGTGCGGTTATGACACAGTATTTATTTATTTTTATTTATTTAATGCTAGCTAATTGTGTAAAACAAGTAGCTAACTTTTAAAGTTTAATTTACTGAAGATTTTAATAAAAATGTGAAAGTGGCTTCTATAAACGTATTTACACGTATAAGATAATGGCACTACGGATAAACTGATTTGAAAGGTTATAATTAAACAATACCAAAATTTCAATTTCAGTAAATAAACAAAAAAAAAATCCCTAATTAACCTACTAATTTATACATTTTCTTATTTAATAAAGTTAATATTTAATTTATTCTATTCTATATTCCCGGCGCAGAGTACGGTGTCACAACCCTATGAGTGCGATTGTTTGTTTGCCGAGTGTGTAGCTGTTTGTTGATAAAGCTCTGCTCGCCAATGGAGTCGCTTTCGGAGACGCCTCTGTATGCGGGGGAACTTTTGAGTGTAGGTTGGGGAAATTACGATTTGAATTGAGTGGCGCAAAGAGTTAAAACTCTGGGATTATATGGGGAGTTGTGGAGGCTTTGACTGCCATAATTAAATAGATTACCGGGAACTTTTTACTTATAGGCAGTAATTAATAATTAATAACAATAAGACATACATAGTATGTATATTATTTGTCAAATAAAATTTTACAAAGTTAATAATATTTTAAATACTTTTTTAGGAATACAATAAAGGAAAGAAATCAACCCAGCACTCAGCATAAAAATCTCAATTTAATCTGCAGACGTGAATAAGAAAGATAAATCAAAAGTAAATTAATCAAAAACGTTATATGAATTTAGTGCCTCAAAACAGCAATTTTGTATGTAATTTCATTTTCCTTTTATGTCGGAAACCCTGGCAAATGGCTCCATTTAAACGCTCTCATACTTCATATCTGCAATGCCTGGAAGCGTGAAAAAATCCTTGAACATATTGATGGACCAGGAGTGCAGCAGAAGCCGGAGCAGGAGCATAGTCTGCATATCCGAGGAAGTATGGCACACATAACTGGAATAGCTGGGCTGCCAAGAAGTCAATGCCACATTATCGGACGGGACCGGGATGGGAGCTCAACTTGCAGACAGGTTGGATGTGGAGACGGGGAAGTTAAGGCACGACATTCGTGGAGCAGCCGACGACCGACACCGACCATTAGAAGAAGCCTTGTCTCCCCCAAGGCCACGGGGCATGAGAGGGGCAGCAGGGAAGGGAAGTGGCTCCAGTTGTCTGGAGCAATTGCTTAGACATTCCTTGGAGCTCCCCAAGGCCGCTTTTGGTGATGCACAGTGGGAAACGGGATTTTACTTGGCCAAAATGAAAAATCATAACGTATTTATAGTTAATTTCATTAATATTGAGTTTTACAACCTTTATAAGCCTTATTTCATTTTGAAAGTATTTAAATATCATCAATCTTAGATAAAAATGATTTATTTTTTGTTAAGAACTTCTTATATGTGGTTACTTTCTATGATTTCATTTTCTAATTTATTTTAACCGATTAAATCCTTTAATCCGAATACCATACAAATACAAATTTAATAATATCAATCAAGTAGGCCTTTATTTTTAGTTCTGTTAATTGTTCTTTGAAATTCCCAAGCCTTTTATTAATGCAACTAAGATATCTCAAAATTTCAAGTATTTTTTTAGCTTCTCCGATCCTAAGCTCTTCCAAACATGCCAATCGTTCCGGTGCCAAAGTTCAACTCTTTGAGAACAAATCCCCTTCAGGGCTTCGAGTATCTGCTCGTTCCCTTGCATTATAGTCTGGATATGACCACAACTTTGATTTCGGCCCTTGGTAACATCCTGTACCGCTTGGTGTCGCCGATTTTCGCCAGATCCCCACATGCGTCATAAGGTAAAAAACTCTTTAAACTAAAGATTAAATATTATTACAAAAAAAAAATTAATTTACTTTCTATATATTTTTCCTAGTTTCTGGTTAACACAAATCCACCGTCCATCGTCACAGAGATGCAGAGGAAGCCTTAGTAGAGGTTAAGAAGCCAGACCTGGACACCAAAAGGAATTCGATGCCGGGAACGACGGACACATCCAGCGAGGCAGATGAAGAAGATGTTAACCCATGACCAGGACCAGTCTGGAGCTTTGGCAGACGGGAAGGGACAGCATCAGCAGCGGCAGCATAAACAAAACGACCATCAGAGCTGGAGGAACGGAAGAACGAAGCACTTAAAAAAATACGAAAGCATGAAAATATTTTAGTATTTTAATAAACTAAATTAAAGGTTTTATTTTACATCCTTACCTTACATTTTAGAAGCATTTTTTATTTTTCCTGGAGGTAAGATCTCTGATGCTGTAATTTTCAAGTGGTTCTAACAATTCAACTTTAAATAAGGGGACTTTTAAAATATTCCCAGGAATATAAGGATTTATATTTCGCAGTGGATCGACCCTGGGAGCAGATTCGATGCAACAATATAAAAATAAGAAGAAATAAAAAAAGGAACGACGATGTGTGTATGTGTGAGCTATTCTCCGGCTGTCTCTTGCCTGAAATTCTCCGCAGCCTCTTCCTCTTCTTCTTCTTCGCGGCTGGTTGTGTGGGAAAATTCAGGCCGTGGGAATTACATGTGAAATTTCGATGGTGTCCGGGATCAGGCGAGCAGCAGTTCCAGACCGTTCCAGGCAGTTCCAAGCGAGCGACAATTCTTAGCCAGAGCGAGAGGGCGACATACACTCAGTGTTGTGTTGTTGCATACGGGAGCGAAGGGAAAAAGGGCCCAGCAGACGGAGTGTAAGTGGGAGCGGGACGACGACGACTGCCTGTGCCTCTTGGCCCTTTTATGTTGCTCTCCCCGAGTATGTTTGTGCAACATTTTGCGGCCTCTGCACAGATTTTAACGGAACAATTCCTATCAGGAGAACAGAGTGCGAAATACTACGATACATACTGCAGCATGTTGCATGTGGCAACGAGTTGGAGCCAGAGGAACCAGGGGAGCCGGCGGAGCAGTGGAGCAGTGTTGCGTTCTCCCTCCAAAACAGCGATTATCTCCGACGGCGCGAGAGACTCCGATTTTTCAGCTAACAAAGGGCGCCAAAGGGCCTGGGGCCATTATTAGGGTAGAAGGTTTCGTTTCGATTAGAAATTGCAGCAGGCACCCAGCAAAGTGCAGCAGGTAAATACCATAAACATCAGCCAACATTGAGGTTTCCCCTTTCCCTATTTCCCATTCCCGACATGACCATTCCCCATTCCTTGGGCTCATCATTCCCATTCCCATTCCCATTCCACGAGCCCTCAACGGCGGGGAAAAATCAGCCAATCAACATGAGGCTATAAATACTCGGACTTTTTATTTCGAAATTTTCGTATGTAATTAATTGCTAAAGCCTGATGTTAAAAGTGATATATAAAACAAAAATAATAAATATGTATAAAAATTTAAAAATAAATATTACAAATTCAACCTGAATGCATAAGGAAGTAAGCCGTATATTGTAGAAAAGAGTATATCGAGTATTATGTTGCCCTTTCTGCTGAGCCAGGAAAAAAAGCGGCGGCAACAAGAGAACTTCTTTATTTTTAGCCATCAGCCAGTCGTTGGGGCAAGGCAAAAAAAGAAGATTGGGAGGATGAGGGCAGTTGCTGCAAACAAGAATGAAAATGGGAGAAGGAAAGAAGAGGAAGGTAAAAAAAGACTGGCCAAAGGCGAAGGAGGAGTACGAGTAATCGCTGCCTCGAAAAGGGAAGAACCCGGCTCCCAGTTTGTGGCAAGTAATGCATACTTTTTAGCCGAAAGTTAATGGAACAATCCTAAAAATAAATAAATAAATACTAAGTTGTCTGTAAGAATGGAATTTAATGCAAGCAATTTCAATGAAAGAATCTATAGAGATTTTGTAATATTGCAAAGCCAGTCCAACTATCAATATAATTATGACGGTAAGGAAATATTTTATTTGTCAATTTTATTTTTCAAATTCAAAGCACGCGCCTTCCTCTCTGTTTTGTAGCATTCGATAAGTCGATTACAAATCCCAGCCTTGTGATTGGCCATCGCTAATCGGTCTTCTTCTTGCTTGCCCCCCCAGCTGGTTCCCACTTCCTCGCTCTCGTTTATTTTCCTTTCGATTTTGTTGTTGTTTGGTTTTGGTTTTTCCCGTTTTTGTTAAATGATTTGTTAATGAAAATATGGATCAGCTTTACCTGGAGATTGAAATTAGCACACGAGACGCGGTTACAACAATCTACACGAGCGTGTCTTCGTTTCTGGCCTTATATACACACCGCTACATCAGCCCGAAAAATGTGCAAGTGAATTTCGTTAATTCGAAAATCGAGGGCGGTCGAATAGCTTTACGCAGCTCGCAGCTAAGGAAGGAGCTAACGGAGCAGCATATAACCTGCCGGGAGGCGGCCACTCTGCCAGCGATTAGGGACCTGAAGTTGCCCATCTACGAGAAGGATGGAAACACCTATATAGCGGGAACCTGTGCTGTTTGCCGGTGGGTTTTCCGATGAATTTCTATTTCATTTAAATAAATAACAACCTTTTACTACTCGCCAGGGAGCTTATTGCACGGCAATCCAATAAGGAACTCAAAAAACTGCTGGGCTTCAAGGGCAGCTGCCTATTGGCTCCATCAGAGGCTTCCATTTGGACCAGATTCTGCGAGCTGGATGTGGTGGATGTGGTTAGTGGCCTGCACAATGGCCTGATCTTGGAGTCGGTGCCACCGGAGGTTGTGAGATTCGAACAGCACATGAACGAACCGGTGCGGATGCACAACATCTACAAGCAGGCAAGGGAGCAGGCCAATCAGACGGAGAATGGCGACAAGGTGAAGAAGCGAGATCGCGTGGAGATCAAGTGTACAACGCCGAAGGAGCAGCTGCTCATAGAGCATCGATTTGCAGAAGGCATTAGCTTCACCATAGCTGATCTCATCCTGTATCCTCTGCTGAAGATCGTCTTCCAGCACTGCGGCCAGATGCTGCCTCATTTTCCACTCACCAGCACTTGGTTCAGCGAGGTTAGCCCTAGGATCATCCTCCCAGGAGAAACACTGACGAATTGTTATCCCTTTTAGATTGATTCCTTCGATGACAGCTGCGCCAGGATCCTGAACGAGCTCTATGTGCCTCATACAGTAAAGACGCCGCCAGGCGACCTCGGCATTCCCGACTGCGAAGCCACCAGCTTGTACAAAGCGGACCCGAAGCGCTACAAGCCCAGGAATCGCATCTACACCAGCCAGTCAGAGGTGGAGGCGGCTCTGGGAAAACTCTCCGCCTTGCAGCTGCAATTTAACTCGGACTCCGAGGAGAACTACGGCCAGCAGATCATCGACTGGGAGCAAATAGAGCCCACGCATGCCGAGAGTTCGGCTCTGCCAAAGGAGCGGCTGGAACGCAAGCGCCAGCAGCTGGAGAATATGGCCAATGCGGTGGTTTCGCTGGCGCAGCCCGGTGACCGGATTGTGGACTTCTGCAGTGGAACCGGCCACCTGGCCATCTTGTTGGCCCTCAAACTGCCCCACTGCACGGTGATTGTGATGGAGAACAAGGCCTTTTCGCTGACCCAGGCCCAGAAGCGAGCTCTGGAGCTGGGCCTGGGCAACTGCGTCTTCTACCAATGCAATATAGATTACTTTGTGGGTAACTTTGACATCGGTGCCTCCCTGCATGCCTGCGGCACGGCCACCGACATTGTCCTGCAGCAGTGTCGACGCGCTAAGGCCCACTTTGCCTGCTGTCCTTGCTGCTATGGTTCCCTGCAGCCCATGCCGCATATCTCTTACCCACTAAGCAAGGTCTTTCGGGGTGTTTTAGACCTGAAGGACTACCTGTACATTGCCCATGCGGCGGATCAGGCTCACGAGATGGGCACGACGAACTGCAAGCCGGAGACGACGCTGCAGGGCATGCGCTGCATGTCCGTGGTGGACACCGATCGCTTGCTGCAGGCTAAGGAGGCGGGCTACCAGGTGATCCTTACGCGCCTGAAGCCGGAGCAGTGCACGCCAAAGAATCATCTCCTAGTCGGACGTTTTGTCAAACAGAACTGAAAAACTTTAAGAACTGCCACAAAAACTGAAAATAAATGAATTTTTCTACATTCTGTAAAAGGTTTTCGAGACTTAAATGGGAATAGTGAAATTGGGAAACTGGAAGGCGTGGGTAAGCTGGAAGAGAGAGTGGATAACGGGGCGCTTGGGCATAACGGGACATCGGGTGCTCTGAGCTTAAATATTTATACACATTTGTTGAAATTTTAAAGTTAATTTTAAGGGACTCTTATATCCTGTGTTTTTTTAGTTTACCACCAGATATCATATCTAAGAGCTAGCACAAATTGGAAATGCCCATCTAGGCCTTACAAATAACAAAAATTTGCCACATGATTTCATAAGTCATCTCTTACAAACACCGTTTGGCGGCTTTTTATTGTGATAACATAGCGTGGAGTTTCAAGAGTATAAAATAAAGAGTTTACCAAATTCACTAAGTTAAAGCGGCGCTTATTTTAGAATATCAGGATGGAATGGCCGCCGCCTCGCAGAGCCAGCACCAAGTGGAGGACAGAGCCGCCCTGCACCTTGTAGTCCGCCGCAGTCTTGTCATCGTTCCTGGAGAGATCAGACACACATTACAGATCAGGAACAACACCCAACTTAACGCCCGAAACTCACATTTGCTTGCCGGAGAAAATCAGACGCTGTTGCTGCGGCGGAATGCCCTCCTTCTCCTCCACGCGCTCCTTGATGCGATCCACCTTGTCCGTGGGCTCAATATCGATCTCGATCTCCTTGCCAGTCAGGGTCTACACAAAGCAGGGGGAAAAATATGCAAAGTATAAATAAAATATGTAAAATCCAGGAAATAGTCCACTCTAATTTGTTTTTGTTCGCCGTGACGCATTGCCTCCGGAGGCTGTGGTCTTTGTTTTCTTGCCGAGACTCTCGGTTATCACTCACCTTCACTTTGATCAGCATGGCGAGCGTGTGTGTGTGTTGATTATTGCAATAAATTAAATACAATTATTAATATTAATCCAAATTTGCGAAATCTCACAGCTTGCGGCTTTTTTTGGCTGTCACTAGAGGTGCAAAAACCTCGATGAAAACATCGCTGCATCGATATTTTCAAATTTTCTAAAATATCGATGTCACAACAATTTTCATCGTTTGTTTAAAATTAAAATAATACAAATTTAATTTTTCATAATTTTCTTACAAATTTGTTTATCTGTTTATTTTTTATTGTCAATATTATTATATTTTGAGCTACATGTTCATAAGAAAGTATTGCTTTTCTTGTCGGCTGTATTTTCGTGTGACTGGCGATTTGCAAGTAATCGATTACTGTAATCCCTAGTCAATAACTGGCGGTAACTATCGAGGTTTTTGAAAGCTAAAATCAATTTTAATCAATTTCATAATAATTATTTTGTTGTTACCGCTTTGTGAATAAAATAACAAGAAACAAACTAACAACCTGAACTTTCTTTGTCTTTTCTTTATTTTGATGTACCACTAAACCTTTCCAACTATTTACATTTATTTACAAGCCTAATTTGGAAATGCATTTTTTTCTCTTTCGCAGATTAACTGAGATCGCCGGCTTTCGTCCCTTAAGACAGCTTCTTCAGCTTGTTCCAGTTGCGGATGGCCTCGCCAATGTGCCGGATATCCCTCGCATAGGTTCTACAGCATCCTCCGATGACCTTAGCGCCCAGCTCCGCCCACTCTGGGACATAGTTTGCGAGTGGAACACAGTGTTCCCTGCCCTGCCAGCCGTTCAGCACGTCGTAGACTTCTCCGCTGTTCGGATAAACCACCAGAGGAATCTGCTCATCCGCTCCGCGCTCTCCATTGAGGCTCTTAAACAGAGGAGTCACAAATTTCGGGTGCACACAGTTCACTCCGATGGCCAGGCACTTGTCCTGAGCATTCCTCTCCGCCAGCAGATCCCAAATGGCATTCGCTGCCTCTGCAAAGGTTTCGCCATGAGCCAAGGTGCTCTCATCCTTGCACTGGAAGGCAACCCAGAACTTGACATCGGGATAATCGTCGCAGAGCATTTCCACCAGAGCCTCGGCCTCCATTTGGCAGGGTATGGTCTCGATGGCCAGGGCATCCACTCCAGCCTCCAGACACGCCTCAATCCGCACTCGATGCCAGTCCGTGATCTCCTTGGCGGGCACATAGTCGGCATAGCTGCCGGTATACTCAGAGCCATCGTGCAAGTGGGCACCATAGGGTCCAATGGAGGCGATGACTAGGGGATATCCTATTGGTAAATAATTAACATTTAAATTATCATTATAATATGAAATCAATTATCTGGTATCAAGGGTGCATACAGAGAGGATACTCCCACCAGGAGGTTCTTGTACTCACCCTCTGGCACCGCCAGCTGTGCCTGATAGCACTCCGTCAGATAGCGCTCCTTGGCAATGTGCGCCAGTCGGACCGTGTTCCTTATCAGCTCGATGCTCTGCTCCTCATCCAGTTCCAGATACTCCATGTAGCCCTCGACACTGGACTGATAGGTGTTTGTCAGTATGATGTCGGCTCCGTCTGTTGGGGAAAATTCAGTTAGTTTGTTGCTAATTGCTATTATCCCGGCACTCCACTCTACTCTACTCCACTTACTCTGCAGGAAATCCAGGTGAGTGCTGATGATGGCTGCCGGATCGGTGGCATTGAAACGGGCACTCCACAGCGGATCCCCATCCACGGAGTTGCCCACATGGACAGTCATTTGGGTGCCGAAGCCACCGTCCTTAACCAGCACGCGCGTCAGTCCCATGATTACAAGGTTGATTACTGAAAGAGGGGCGGGTGAGCAGGGAATATTTATTATTATATATTTTCTAGTTACATCTGCGTCAGTGACTGATAGATAATTAATATGTATTTATTCCGGACAGGCCTTTGTTAGGCACTGACCAGACATCTGGCCGATTTGCAACAATGTAACATAGTACTCAGTACTCTGTATTCTATGTAGCTCTGGAGTTGTTTACTAATTGGATCATGTAAACTTATCGCTTATTTTCTAGTTCAACGAACTTTGGCGTTAAGGAAGCCAAGTGCCTTGGTTATATGTTAGTTACTATCAACGTGAGGTTTTATCTGTGAAAGTTAGGGCTGGAAAAATAGCAGAAATTTCTGTGAATGAAGCTCGAAATACTCAATTTCTTAATCAGAATAAAATATTTGTTTTTTGCTCATATTATAATTTATCTACATTTTTAATTCAAAAATTCAATAACAAAGATTATTATTTTTAATTTCTTTATATTATTCTTGTTAAATATGTTGAATATTATATTAAAGGTTATTTTTATGATGTATAACTAACATATTTAATTTTTTCAAACGAAATACTATTTCTGTGGCACTTCTGCTAAAATATTAATCAATAATATTCACCTAAATTTTTTTTCTTTTATAAAACACAGTTGATTATCACAATTTTAAGGATTTTTTCAACACAGTATAAATTATTTAATTTCTTACGCCTTTGGCATATTAATAACTGCCTCTCAGAGCGTTTACAACAGCATCTGGCCAGACACGAACAATAATCACACACTCTGTTATTCTCTATGTCCCGGCACTCACCTTGGCAGCTTTATTTATAGATCTTGTAAATCGCTTAATTCAATAACAACTTTATTAGACGCCAGACGAGACTGCGTTGATTATCAAAATGTTGTTGTTTGTCGCTTTCAGAGAACACACACTTTGTGGATATGATCTGTTGCCTGTGCCGCGGTCCGCCAGTTTAATTGTTTTAGAGCAGCGTCGAGGCTTTTATACCTTCTCGCCCAGCGCTCAGCTGTGGCTTATCACGGCGAAAATTAATAAATAAAATGTATAACAAAACAAAACAGAAAGCAGCGAAAACGGCAAAGGCAAACGCAAACATAAAAGTGCCCCCACCAAGTGATATTTCCATGGGGCGATAACGGCCGCCGGGTGCACAGCTGCCAGACGGTGGCCAGCCACCAGATTGGACTCGGCTTCGTCCGTTCCGTCCGTCCGGCTGATGAAATCGTCAGAGAGTGCGTTGGGATTTGGAACTGAGCTTAGATTTGGGTTGATCTTCGGGGTTTCTAGCTATGCACTTGAGGAAATTTGCTTGGAGATTATATTTTTTAATTTGATAATTTGATTTAATTTTAAATAATAACATCATTTGAATTATAGTTTTTGAGAAAGCAGTCGCTGTGAATTCATAAGAAAATGAATACACAATGATGTAAACAAACTTAAATGTAGGAAAGTTTTTTCTTTGTAAAATTTCATTTATAAAATAATATTAAATAATAAAAAACATTTTTAGAACATTTTTGTTATAAATAGTATCGATATTTAAAAATGAAATGCAATGCTTTTCGTTGTAAAGTTATCAGACTCAGCTCCATCAATAAATTATAACATTGAAAATGGAATCATATCTATTAATACATATTATTTAATTTTCAAAGCCTTAATTTATAGAATCTTATATTTAATATATCTTTTTTAATATAAAATTAAATCAAATTGATTTCTTTTTATTTTAGTCATTTCTTTTATTTATTTTCTGTGTACAACTCAGACCCAGCATAGGAACCGTGACTGAATCTGCGCGTCGATAACCTCTGGGAATCCGATTCCGAGTCCGAACTGGACCAGTCCGAGGTGTACTTTCTTGGTTTGTTGACTCTCCCGCTGCCATGGCTCTGCCCCTTGGACACGAGCAGCTAGACATATTTTGCGGAAAGGTTCCAGCATAACAAGGAGATAATGGTCAGTGCCTGTGATTTTAATACAAGCCTATGTTTTTCTTTAAAACTCACCTTTACTTATTTGTATATAAAATGTTGTTTAATTTCTTGTGTATTGTGTATAAACAACATGTTTTGCAATATATATTTATTTTTTATTAAGATTATCAAAAAGGTAAACAGTTTTTTGCTGAGACCTTTATAATAATTATAACAAATTATTCTAAGTTTTGTTGAAGTAAAAAATTTATTTTCTATAGCTTTATTATTTGGTATATTTAATAAAAATTAAGTATTAACATTTTTCATAGGATAAATTGGGGAAAAAAGATTTATTTATTTTATGTATTGTGTTTAATTAGTTTCTTTAAAATGTTATTTGTTTTCGTGCTTAAATTAATTTAAATAATAATAATAAAGGCGAGACCGAAAAGATCATTTCTCCAGCAATAACAATAAGAGCTTTAAAAAAGTTGTTTTAATTAGTAATACAATTGTTCCCAAAGTAATATTAAGTGATATGTGGAACCTTCTGTTGGCTTCCTTTATACTTATATGTTTTTAGATAAATGAATTTAAAGATTAATTTAATTTAATTCAATAAAAATCTCTCAAATCCCATAATGATTTAAGAAAATTCAACAAATTCGAGGACAGAAATGCACTGAAAATTTATAAAAGTTGAATCAGAGATTGCTGCGATTGTGGCCATTCCGCTGCAAATTGAGCTAGGCTAGGCACAAAATCTGTCGCCGGGTGACCGCCAGAGCAGCTCCTCTTCCTTCTCCGACTACCCGCCATCCGCTGGGACCACCTCTGGCTTCGCGTTGTTGTCTCGCGCCAACAACTGCTCCCGCTGATTAGGCTGCCCATCTGATCTAAGTACACTTGGCATACGAAAAGTATGTATTTAGCAAAACTATATAGGTCTAGGTCTAGTTCTAGACACACGGAACGGCTATCGCAGTTAAACAACAAACAGCAGCGACGCCTATCTGTCAGCGGCTGACCGATTAGGGGTCTAGTTTGTAGCCATCGACGCACTTGCGGATCTCCAGTACGTCCGCCGGATAGACCCGGCAACAGCCGCCGACGATGCGAACGCCCAGCTTTAGCCATTCGGGTACGAACTTGGCCACCTGCTCACCGATGCCCGTCCACTCGCCCAGCTCTGCGTCGTATATCTCGCCGCGGTTGCTGTAGACCACCAAAGGAGGACGATCATCCTCGCCAGTGGCCTCAATGAACGATTTCAGCAGCGGCGTCACAAACACTGGATTAACACAATTCACGCCGATGCCCAGGAGCCGATCCTCGGCCTTCCTGCTCTTGACCAAACGCCAGATGGCGAGGGCTGCTGTGGCGAAGGATTCCCCACTGGCCAGGTGAGATTCATCCTGGAAACGGAATCAAAGGTTAAATTAAATAATCTCAAAGTGTGTTAATTGCTATTATTGAAAATGAATATAGTTATTTGTATGAATCGGTTTATTAAATACCTTGCACTGAAAGGATACCCAGAAGGCGGTCTTCTCATTGAGCTCTGTGACAAATTCCGTGACGGCCTCCGCCTCCAGCTGGCATGGCAATGTCTCGAGGGCCAAGCCATAGACGCCAGCCGATAGACAAGACCAGATTCTGGTCTTATGCCAATCCTTCAGCTCCTCCTTGGTGACCCGGTCGGCATAGTTGCCAGAATACTCCGAGCCGTCGTGCAGGCAGGCGCCATAGGGACCGATGGAGCTCATGACCAATGGAAAAATCGCCGATCCCTCCAGGCCAGCCTCCCACAGGTACTGCTGCTTGGCCTCGTTGGCCAGGGCAACACTCGTCTGCATCAGCTCGATGCCCTCGGCCTGGGTGAGTCCCAGGTACTTGGTGAATCCCTCCACGCTGGACTGATAGGTGTTGGTCAGGATGATGTCGGCGCCGCTGCGCAGGAAATCCAGATGCGTGCGGACGACAGCCAACGGGTTGGTGGCATCGAAACGAGAGCCCCACAGCGGATCGCCGTCCACCTCCTCGGTGACATTCTTGGCCAGTTGGGACGAGAAGCCTCCGCACTTGACCAGGATCGGTTTATCAGCCCATTCGTCTGGCAGCATCGTGGAGGAGGAGATGTTGTCGCCTTCGAGTTTTTCAAGAGAATGTTCTGGATTTTTGTGGATTTTCGTATCTGTCGGATACGTGACTCTGTCCGAGGTCTCTTTCCCTTAGACTTGGAATTTTTCGTATATTTTCTGCTTGTGCTTGCAACTATTTCTTATCTTTCTGTGGATTTTTCACAACGCAAAAGCTAAACTCACACACTGCCGCTCGGTCAGCTGTTCTTTTGTTTACAAAAGCTGGCGGAGGCACAGTGAAAACTTGTTATGGTGAATAACAACTTGAATAAATTTATATGTGAAGTGGGAAAAGCAACTCCTTACTCATCCCACTTATCAGGCTTACTGGAAATCTATTAGTAAGGTTTTTGTTTTGAGTTTTTCTGCTAGGCCTGCTGGGTGCCTGATAATTATTTCTGAACTACGAAGAGTTAAGTTAAATTATGCTAAAAGGTTTTTAATGAATATTGAATGGTAAATACAATTAAAAACTTATAATTAATATTTAATTGTATAAACAAAATCAAGCATAATATTACAAATATAAATAAATATACTAAATATTAAATAAAATAATACAAAATATCCCTGATGTCGAGAGCCTAATGTATTTGTAAATATGCAATGGTAATACAGTGACAATCGTACTAAAATAGCAACAATCGGTGAAAGAGAGAAGAAATTGGGGGAAATATAAGGTACTGATGAACCACAACAATGGGCATATATTATAATTTATTTATATTTTTTTTTGCAAAAGCAACAGATGTCTTTAAAGAGTTACCTTAAGCAAAACCATATAGAAAATGACACACTGCCCTCGTGAACAGTTGTGGGTGAAAAAGTAGGTGTAGTTTCAAAAAAATATAATTGTGTATGTTTTCTTTTCTACATTTTTGTTAAATGTAAAATAATTTATTTTATTATATAATTTAAAACTTGGCAAATAAATTAAATAAATTAAAACCTATTAGGAAAAAACCCTGAGATCCAAAATTTCCCCTCCTAAAAGCTTACCAAGTAAAACACTCATTTAAAATTAATATAAATACAATATATTACAATATATTTTATATAATCGAGATAATACATCACATATGCAAAAACAAATGGTATAACTAACATTGACGACCCCCCAATGGGCGTTCAATGCAATTCATTCCTCTGCGGTTTGCAAATTTTATTTCGTTTTTGTTGGTTTAAAAATTATTTTCTGTTCCTAATGGAGTTATTGTCTACTTGAACTGCATGCCGAATGCCGAATAATTGAATTATTAATTGTCTGACGAGTGTTGCCAAATCGTTATTGGCACCCTTGGAAAAAATAGAATTTCCAGCGATTTCAGCTAAAGGTTCACTGGATCGTGAATCGGATTGGGCAACAAAAGAGGAGCTAAGTCAGTAATTCAATCACCACCCCCCAGTCACCCAGAACAAAGACCTAAAATCGCTTTAAATCACGGAAAGAAACACTTCACGATCATCGCAGTCAATCAATGATAACAAGAAAGGGAGCTAACTTCGGCAAGCCGAAGTTTAAATACCCTTGCGTAGGTATTTAAAATTTGGTCTATTTAAGGATTGCGATTCTTCAAGAATATATATACATTATAGGGTCGGAACGGTCTCCTTCACTGCGTTGCAAACTTCAGACTAAAATTATAATACCCTCCAAGGGTATAAAAACCGTATAGTCTGGCAAAAGTTGGCAAAACGCAGTGATAAAATCATTTTTCTATTTAGATTAATGGCCTTGATGTGCAGACGTCAAAAGATAAGCAGCTGCAATCGGTTGACAAAAAAAAGGGACTTCCCGCAAATATGTACATTAGTAAGGTTTTATATTGAGTTTTTCTGTTAGGCCTGATAATTATTTCTAAACTACGATGAGTTAAGTTAAATTATGCTAAAAGGTTTTTAAAAATATAGAAATAATATTTAATTTATTAAAAATAATTCAAGCATAATATTACTAAGTGAAAGGTGTACAAAATCTATATTTCAGAAGAATATTAAAATACATATGTATTTAATAGCCAAATATGTAATATGGGTAGACGGTTCAACATATTATTAAAAAAATATATAAACATTTAAAATATATCCCCGATTACGAGAAGAAATGAGGGGAAATATAAGGTACTGATGAACCACAACAATTTATTTATTTTTTTTTTGCAGAAGCAACAGATGTTTTAAAAAGTTACCTTAAGAAAAACAATATAAGCAAATGACACACTGCCCTCGTGAACAGTCGTGGGTGAAAAACACTCATGGATTCAGGAAATATGTAATTTTTTTATGTTTTCTTTTATGAAAACCATTGCGTACAAATATTTCGTTAAATGTAAAATAATTTATTTTATTATATAATTTAAGATTTGGCAATTGTCGAAGTATTTCCACCTGAAATAAATTAAAGCCTTATTAAAAGATCCCCTCAGATCCAAAATTTCCTCCCAAAAAGCTCACCAAGTAAAACACTCGTTTCAAATATATATAAATACAATATGCGCATATTTTATATAGTCGAGATAATACATACATATGCAAAAACAAATGGAGTAACTAACATAGACGAGAGTAATATGTTAATCGATATGGATAGATAATAATTAATGCTTAAATACCTCTTCTTGTTAGTGAATGCAGTTTAATTGATAATTAAATAATTTGTTGCTTTAATTTTTGGGGTTTGCTTGTTGCTTGTTATTGGGTGTATAATCACATAGTTTTTTATTGTTGTATAATATATAATATATATGTATAAATAAATAAATTGAGGGAATAATTCAAAAGCTGAAAAATGCCGCAAAACAATAAATGTAAATGTAACTTTGGTTAACTTACGCATTGTATAAATTCTAGAACATGTTTTTCGCGCGCCTTCTAAAAATCTAGTTTACATTATTTGTTGCACTAAATAACAGTTATATATATAATATGTATATGTATATATTGTTCTTTGTTGAATGTATAATAGGTGTGTGTGTGTATAATTAATAATATTATTAACCATTCTTCATTCATAAATACTAGGCTCAAAAATACACACCGAAAACGCTAGGATTTGGGAAATCTTTAAAAAAAGCCGCCCAGAAGCAGGCAATAAAATATTTTAGGTCCCATTATGTTTTTTCTTTAAGCATACTTTCGGGTAGCTCTTCAAAGAGATTTCAATACGCAAAACGGAACGTAGGAGAAAAGCTTAAACGAAATGCCAAAAAAAAGTCTTGAAACACTCAGTCTCAGGTATCTCCTTGATAGTTTCCCCCCTTCTCCCTTCACGAGAACAGATTATTTCGCCTCTTGAGGGACCCGAATTTCTTCTCTGCCTCCAGCAGCATCTTCTCGTTCCGCACCACCTCGAAGGGAATCGTCCGGGAGAGACGATCCATCTCCTGATCGGAGGTAAAGTCCTCGAAACTCATATTACTGAAGCCGGTTTTGGCAGAATTTTGTATGGTATTGGATTGGAAATTGCGACTACTTCCGCCAGCCTTCCTGTTCTCATCCTGACCCTGCAGCACCTCGTCATCGTCGTCGTCGTCGTGGGACTGATACTGCAAGCGCTGGTGCTTCTGCTTGCTGCCGGAGCTCAGCGACGAGGTGGATCCCAGGGCGGCGGCACTCACCTTCTTGTAGGACGAGTGACCCTTCACCTTCTGGGTGAGCTTCCCCGGCAGCACCCTTACAGCCAGATGGGACTTCTCCTTCTTGGCCTTGTGGCCAGCGGCAGGTACTCCATCGTCTGCCAGCACATCGGCACCACGCACCACCACGGGCTCCTCCTCATCGTCGGGCGTGAAGTCGGAGAGGCGATCTTGAGAGATTTGCACATAGGCATTATCGGCAATGGGCAGCAATGGTCGGAGGTGGAGGGCTCCGGAGGGAGTTGGAGCGGGAGCGGGAACGGGCACGGGTAAGGGCATTGCTGCAGCTGGTGAGGATTGTGGCTGGTTAACGGCGGTGGAGCAGGAGCTGCTGGTGCTGGTGTAAGACGGCACATTCACATAGACACTGCTGGTGGACTTGGTGGCCGCCGGGTTAATATTATTATTGTTGTTATTATTATTCATGATGTTGCCATGGTGGCTCATCAAGGGCTCCGGCGTTTTGTTGATAATAATCGAGTGATTTATGGTCACCAGTTGGGGAGCAGCCACCGAAACGGAGACGGGTGTGGCTAGGGGCAGAGACACAGACACGGGCACAGGCACAGGCACAGAGACGGAGGCAGAGGCGGGCACTTTGATCACATTGTTATTGTTGTTGTGACTGGGAAAGTGATGGAGCTGCTGGTGGTTCAAGGGGTTCTGTTCAATGGTGCGTATTACCTGGGGAAAGGGCTCCGAGCCAAAGAGATCGCACAGCGGGGGATCGGAATTCCCCCGAACCTCTTCCTTCTCCAAGTTATCCTGAAAGGGATTCGGATTAAAGATGGGCTCATTGAACTCATCTAGCTGCGGCGATTCCCCCATTAAGCCGCCATTTGCGGGAAAGCTGGCAAAGTTCGAGGCGGCAGCAGCAGCAGAAGAGATGGCTTCTCCACCTTTAACTGGCGTGGAAGTCCACATTTCGGGCTCCGCTTGGCGCTTCTCCTTCGCCTTGGGCTTACTCTTCCTCTTGAGAGGTATGCCCACGGGCAACTTGAAGGGCGCCAAGGCAAAGACATCCTCCTCGGACTCCGGCACGGGAGGCGGCGGCGCCCCCATGGGGGATTCGGTGCTGGTCTTGCTCTCCCCCGAATCCCCGTAGTCCAGTTCATCGTCCAAAAGCAAAGGACGATCGCCAAACTTGTGCAGATCGGAGGAAGTGGGGCTCAGTTCCTCGGAGGGAGCGCTCGGGTGGTCGCCATTGCCTGCTGTTACCAGGAGTAGATTGGTTCTGTCCTTCTTCTTCATGCGCACCTTGACCACCACCCGGCTCCTGACATCGTCCTCGTGCGTGGTGACGCTCTCGCACTCGGCATGGTAGGCCGAACTGCTGCACGTCTTCACCGACTCGCTGATGCCGTCCATTTCCGCAGGCACGGGGCGACGTAGCTTGGCCAGCGTCTGACTGCGGGGATTCTCATCGAAGAGGTCATCGTCCTCGGCACGGAGATCACTTGCCGAGCCAATGGAGTCCCCATCCGACTCGGCTGCCTTGGCAGCTTCCTCCGCCTGGGCAGCCACAGCGGCGGCCATAAGATTCAGCTGCTGGGCCGCCTGGTGGGCGGCGCTTGTGGGCTTCTTGGTCGTCGTCTGTCGGAGCTTCTTCACAATCGGCAGATGGGAGGTCTTGTCCACCTTGTGGTAGGCCACCTGCTGGATCTTGTGGATGGTTTCCGGCAGAGTGCTCGTCACCATCTGCATTTGCTTGATGAAGCTGGAGGAGCCTTCGTCGCTGTCCTGTTGAAAGAACTCGACGCCCTCGTCGGAGTCCGAGTCATCCGAGGTGGGCTGATCCTTGCTGCGTAGCTTCTCGTACTTATTGCGATCCTCGAGCGGCAGCTTCACATAGCCTTCACCTGCCCCTGGCCCTGCTCCCACTCCTCCACCGATTCCTCCGCCGCCATTCTCCGAATCCGTTTTCAGTTTGCTTATGAGCGAGGTCTTCTCCTCGCTGGACACCTCCAAAGTGGGCGACAGCAGCCACTTGGACGAGTTGGAGTTGGAAGCGGTGGTGGCTCCGGCTCCCACTCCGCCGCCGGTCACCAGGGCACCAGCTCCGCCGGAGGAAGCGCCGATGAATTTAGCTGTGGACGAGAGCGAAGGACTTTTATGCAGTAAGGTAATGAGATTACGGGTTTTACGGGGATTTACGGGGGGATTAGCGGCTGTTTCTGATCTACAACTAAGTATGGATGGAATGTGTGAGCGGTGAGTGATCGTTGCAACCCAGAAATGTGATGAGTTCTCTCTGAGTTTTGTTTCTGAGTGATTTTTTGTTGCTCAACGTGACGTATACGTAATCTTTTTATTTTTTTTTTATTTTTTGTGGTTAGTTTGGGTGACAAATGGAGAAGACAGAAGCTGGAAATCGATGTTAGATGTTGGCCCAAAGGTTAATTCGATGATTTGTGCTTTGATTTTGAAAGGCATGCACAGGTTCGGCTTGAAAAATTCAAAGAATATAAAGTCAATACCAGTGACTTTGACTTTAGTATTTAAAATACCTTAATTGGAAAAATACTAGTATAACTAGTATTTAAAATACCATTAAATTACCAAAAATTAAACAATACTTAAGAAAATAAATAACTTTTAACAAAATAGAAAATAGTTAAGAGGAAACTCTTGAAAAATATATTCTATGTATAAAAATTACTTAAATACTTGAAAAAATCAATGTCTTTAAAAATCATCATTACAAAATATAAATAAAAGAAAAAATAGTAATTAGTAATAGTAAATAGTAATAGTAAAAACAAGTACTTTAATACTTTAAAAAAATAATAATAAAAAAAACCTGTGCATGCCTTAAGGATTAACCCTTAAGGATTAACTTAGTAATTAAATTAAAAAACTGGCAAATACCAGCTGAACGTTTATGTGTAATAAGAAAACTCTTAAACTTTTAAATAAAAAATATAGCAAATCTTTCTACTAAAATTAAAAAACAAATAAATAAATAATCATAATAAAACGTTCAACTGCTATTTGCATAACCTGTTTAACTTCCCACACAGATTTAGTTAGTTTCGATTTACATTTTGCTGAATATGTTCAGTTCTGGTTTGGTTTTGAAACATAATATATAGAATTTATTGCAGTTTCGCTTGGTTTCTTTTTTGGTTTAATTCTCATACAATTCTTGTGGCCTGAACTTAAGCTAGACACCCTTTCGTTACTGTTCTTCTTTTGTTTTTGTATAAATATATAGTGCTTTATGTATGTATATATATATAATCTGCATTTGTTGCTCATCTGATAATAAGTTGTATGTGTCTTGGTTACCTGACTTTTGTTGCTTATCGCTCATCTTGGTTTCTCCCTAATTATTGCTACATTTTCATTTGGATCTTTGGGTGGCCACCGCCTCAAGGTGTTTACCTTTCGTTTTCGATTAAACTTATGTACAGTATTAACAGGTGTTGTGGTTAGTAAGTAGTTAACGCTAGGCTGAACATTTTGAGTGGAGCGATCGGATTTGGAACTAATTCGGACTTGCTATCTGGATTAACAATTGATTTTTGGTTTTAATCCTTTCTTTGTTGCTGCCACATCCGCAGAGAACGCAGCTTGCGGCGAACTTCAACGAAAGCGCAAAGAATAAATATATTTTAAAAGTAAACAATTAGAAATGGCAGAGAAAACTCTTAATCAATTTGAGCGGTAATTTTACTAAGACAGGGCTTTGCAAGAAATCACTGGGGATTTGTAATCTTTTCGAAAAGTATGCCTTTAAAAAATGATTTCAAATAACCAGCAACTTCTAGCATTGCCCCGAATATCTCTCTGGCATTTAGCATTAATCTCTGAAAATTGCACGATGATTACAAATTAAATAACTTTGATATGCAAATTATTGCCAAAACAATTGCTTCACACACTCTTTCATCTTCTACGCCAAACAACATGAATAAATAGTTATATTTATCTTTTCTCTTAGTTATATCTAAATTTACAAATTACACACAGAGTAGATAGATACATTTACACGTAATAATAAATCCAATGAAATTGTACAATCAAAATAATTGAAATTTTGTTCATTTTTTTGTTTGTTTGTTTTTTGGTTAGTTCGCGAACCACAACCGCTAATTGTTGTTAATGTTAATGACTAAGATTTACATAGAGACTAAAGTATATTTACTAAATAGGCGTTTCAATAATTTCTTTTTTTGGTTTTTAATAATTTGTTTTTGTTTTCATTTGTTTCTAGCTTAGGACCAGCACCAAGAATTACTTTGTAGAAGCGCTTTCGATTGGAGATTGTGTTAGATTTGTTAGAGGAAGAGAGAGAGAGAGAGAGCTTAGGGCGGTGCAAGCGGGTGAAAGTGTCTTCTTTGATTTACACACAAAAGACCTAATAAGAACTTGATTAGACATGAAACTGCATGCATAAAACATGCATTCAAAACTGCATTAATTACTTGGAACTTCAATGAAATGTTTCTGAAGTTAGAGTGAAGTTCCTTTCTCTTAACTCTTTTCAAGTTCTTATTAGAGGTGGAGAACAATAGATGGCACTATTGGCCCTATCGCTAGTTTGACACTATAGACCCACAATCGATGGGAAGAAAAAACCATCAATTTTTTTCGATGGTACCATCGATAGTGATCTAGAGTTCTTTTCGTTTTTTAAATACATGTGCATTCCAGAAACTTCCGTGGATTCGGTACGAATATTTAGGCAAACCCTGAGAGGCGAACCCGTAATAAAGAGGAAAATTTTAACATTCTCTTATTTTTAAACCAAAAATCTTGCATCAAATAGAAATATATATCTTTTTATAAAAAAAAAAAAAAAATTATTGACGACTGTCGAATTACTATCGACGACAATCGATTGTTAAAAATTGACTATCGTTGAATATAGATGGCACCGACTATCGATTGTTCTCCACCTCTAGTTCTAATAGGTCTTGGACAATATTATGCACAAATTTCATAAAATATTATGTTCACCTTCACCAAAAGCTCACGACCCTTTTTTTTTGCATTTGCAGATTATTGCACAAAGTTAGGTAAGATTATTGTTGGGTTTAGTGTTTGGTGTGGGGTTGGTGCTAGGGGATATTTACAAATTCATTGATTGCACTTAATGTAGGGCTCTGTGTTCTTTCTTGCACCGATCTTCGTCTACATGGCACACGCTAAGTCCCTCGATCGATCGGATCTGATCGGTTTAGTGTTTAATCTATAGCTGCTGATCTTTCTGTGGCTGCCGCTGACGCCGGCTGGGAGCTGCTCCTCTTTCGGATGGAGGGATAACGATGTTATAGTTGGGCTGAGCTGATCGTTACTAGGAAGTTTTTAGACTACGTCTACGTCTACGTTCAAATCTGCACTTTCTGCACTTTCTGCATCGAGATCAAGAGAGAGCGAACAAAAGCGACAATCGGAAAACTAAACGTATTCTGGCATTTTTTGCAAATAACGATTAAAGGTGGAATTTCATGCTTTACCTCCGGTTTTGCGCAGCGAGCTGGCCTTCTCGCGCAGTCCGGGTGGCAAACTGAACGGCGCCGATCCAAAGGGGTCCTCGGAGGCCATCGGCGGATGCGGCGAGACGGCGGTTGTGATCGGAGGAGGAGGAGGAGCAGCCACAGCAGCAGCAGCAGCAAGGGCAGGAGCAGCGGGAGGAGCCACTGGCGCGGTAACGGGCACCACTACTACTCCGGAGGCATTCTGCTCTGTGGGCGTCAGCGTGGAGGTAGTGGACGCCGACTTGGTGGTTATGCCTGCGTTAAAAATGATTTTATTGAAATTAATTCAAGGTTTTAGGAATTTCAAATTATTAAACTCACTGCCTTGACTGCCCCTCTGCCGGATCTTATCGAACTCCGCCTCAAAGATGTGATCTTCGGTCATCTGGCTGAAGGGTTGCTCCTCCTCGAACGGATTCCAGGCCTCCACGCGCTTCTCCACCGCCGTATGGCCCGGCTTCATCAGGTCGCTAATGGACACCGGCACCGCATTGGCCGAAGAAGAGGCATATATGCCGGGATTGGAGGCGGCACTTGCCAGCGTCTGCGGACAATCTCCCATGGCAGCCAAATTATTGTTAAACGGGGCCAGAAATTGACTTGTCTCATTGGCAAACGTTCTGAGTAAATAATGGATGAGTAGAGACATGATCAGTGAGAGGAAATGTAAAAGAAAAGAGCGAGCAAGCAAAGCGAGTAAATTAATAGGGAAAAGGGCAGAGAAGCTTAAGGCTACACAGTTTCTATTGACTCTGCGGCTCATCAACGGCCTCATCATCATCCCGGTCACTTGTAGCTCTTAAGTAGGACACACAGAGAGAGAGAGACAAGCAGAAAGTGAGTGAAAGAGCAGAAAAAGAGCAGAAACACAGAACAAAACACATACAGATCGTGCTTGGAGAAGGCATAGAAAGCAGAGCTCGCAAATAATGTTTTTAGATTTGGAGTGGCAGAAAATACACATTTATAGAGTTAATATATAAGAAATCAGACAAATATAATCGAAAAAAAGAGATAAATATATAAAATAAATAAAAGAAAAGACTAATGCAGCGTTTAAACAAAAGCTTAAGTTAGAGTTCGAGTTTGAAACTGTTATTTGCGAGCTCTGCTAGAAAAAAGACTCAAAAAGACTTCGTTTTTAAACCCTAAACTCACTTATTAAAGGCCGACGTATCGCTGACGTTGCGTCTATGTCCTCCGCCGCCTCCGCTTGGTTTTGGCGGCGTCAACATACTCTTCGTGGGCGTGGCGCCTTCACCAGCAGTACTCAAATCCTGCGACACCAACACCACCTCCTCCTTTTTGGACTCTTCTGCAACTGTTGCGGCTGCTGGAACTGCTGGCGCCTCAGCTGGCTCATTGAAGGGATCCGGATAGCCGCTTGGTTCAAACAGATTGCTGGCAGGAACTGGCGGCACTGCAGGGGCTACTTGTGGCGCAGGTGCAGCCGCTGGAACTGCTGTCGGCATGGCTGGGAAATTGGCCTGAAACTGCTCAGCCACGGCCACCGGCTGCGGCGAGGTGATATTCAGCCTCGGCGATGGACTGGGCGGCAGGCCGAGGCCCAAGGCATTTCCGCCATGCACCGCCGAGGAGCCTTTGGGCCGGGAGCGGGGAGCCACACTGGTGCCCGCCTCCACCACAGAGACATTCTGCGACTTGGCTGCCTTGGAGGCGGCGGCACTGATCCTCTTGGCCTCCGATTCAAACGGCGGCACCAGCAGCAGGTCAAAGTTGGGTGCGGGAGTTTTCTAGGGAGGAGTTTACATTCTTAATTTGCAGAGAACTTGCTTTCACAATTACTTCTATGCTTACATGCAGATTCTGTACGGGATTATCCTTGCCGGAGAGCCGAAAGGCCACCTCGCACACCTGCCAGATGTTCGGCCTTCGCTCTAGATCCGTGTCCAGCATGTACTTGATCAGCTGATGCATGCCCTTCGAGTACTTGGAGCTGTCCGGAATGGAGAACTGCCCGTTCTGAATGGCCAGCGTGCTCTCCCCGAAGGGCAGCGAAAAGAAGCACAGCTTGTAGAGCATGCAGCCGAGAGCCCATATATCCGCCTTGGTCGTAATACTCTTTCCGCCGTACAGATCTATCATCTCGGGGGCTCGGTACGAGAGCGTCGTGTACTTCTGGATCTCCTCCTCCACGACAGTGACGCCGTGCTGCTGGGGATTCAAGGTTTTGGCCGTGGCCGAGCCGAAATCGCAGAGCACAAAGTTCCCGGCGTCCGTCTGCAGGATATTCTCCACCTTCAGGTCGCGATGCAGGATCGGGGTCTGGCAGTAGTGCAGACGGGAGACGGCCTCGGCAATATCACAGAAGATGGTGAGCACCTCGGGCTCCGTGAAGCCAACGTGTAACCTAAATTGATTCATTTGCTTGTATAATTATAATTAATTCATTAATGCAAGGCAAGTTACCTAGCATTCATCATGGCCAGCATGTGATGCTTGCAGTAGGGCATCAGGAGCAGCACCTCGCACACCCCATTCCCGGTGGGCGTAATGCTCGAGTCCACATAACCAATGATGTTCTTGTGCCCACTCAGGTTGCTCTGCAAGAAACATACGCTTCATTAGATTAGGTTTCCTTTGTCCTGACTTATTTGCTCTTACCGCAATCTGTATCTCGCGCTTCGCCACATTCAAATCGTGCTCATTGTTGACATACATGCGCTTCAGGGCGTACTTGGTGGCCGAGGCACTGCCTCCGCCATTGCCGCGGGCCAAGAAGACCATGGCGAAGCCACCTGCGTGTGTTCCAGAGAGAGAGAGAGAGGGGAAAGAGAGCATTAGTAAGGGGGTTCTAGACATCCATAACAGCTGTCAGCTGTAAACAGTAAACAGCGAGAGCGAAAATAAGGGGAGTATAGCCTCTTAAATATCCTGGAATTATTCAGAAATCTAATTAAACCAATTTGTGGAATATGACCTGATAATTAAGTATAAAGTATTATTCTCCATAAAACTGATAAGATAAAAAATTAATCTAAATTGTAATTATTTAGTCAGAAGTTTGCAACGCAGTGAAGGAGACATTTCCGACCCTATAAAGTATATATATTCTTGATCAGCATTAACAGCTGAGTCGATCTAGCCTTGGCTGGTAGAAAATAAAATTATCAATTTTTTCCGAAATTTTTAAGAGATTAAATTGTTAAAATTGTACAACAAAATTAGAAAAAAAAAAATTAATTTGAAAATAAATTGAAATCCAGTATGCAGTTTTGTTAGCCTTATAAAAAATAACTCAGAACAGTTTTCCGAATTCAAATTAAAGTATTTTCAGCTTAATTATTATACTTTTAAGCTTTAATTTTCCCCAAAATTATATTTTAAAATAATGGATAAACTTTTAAATTTGAATACTCCTTTCGGGGTATTATTATATCAGTCAGAAGCACAGAACATTGTGAAGAAGTCATTTCCGACACTATAAATCATATATATTCTTGATCAGCACAAACAGCCGAACCGATCTAGCCATGTCTGGTAGATTACAGAAATTTTTAAATTTTGTCGAAATTTTTAAGGGGTTGAATTGTTAAAATTTTAATAAAAATTTCAAAAAAATTTATTAAAAAAAAAATAAATTGAAATTCAGTATGCAGTTTTATTAGCCCTAACAAACTAACTCAGAACAGTTTGTATGTATTTTTAGCTTACTTTATATATTGTTAAGCTTTAATTTGTCCAAAAATTTTCTAATAAAATGTTTTTCAACACATTTGTATCTGCTCAGAGATACAGTCATTCTAAATATTATAAAAATCTCTATGAACTCATATAAATATCCATAAATACGTGACTGAATTCTGGACATCATTTTCTCGCATAATTCACGTTCGCTGGCGCAGACAGTTCATAAAACTCAAATTACAGGGTATTCTCCGAGCAAACGATAGCAGTTTGTTACTGTTTTCTGTCTATGGGCCTGGCCATGGAACGATTTACACATGTTTTTTGCCCAACAGCCGATTTGCATGAGTTTTATTCTATTTTATTGCAAATAGAATTCAAGTAGAGAGAACCCCGCTGGTGCCAGCCCCTTCCTCCCCTTTCCACCTGTCGCTTTGCGCCACTTCAAAATGTACGATAAAAAAAGGCAACGCAATAAATAAACTAAACTATTGAAGGTCACGTACAGAAATAACAACAATAACATGCGACAATAACAATACTCAGCTGGGAGATACTCAAGTGGGAGGCGACAATGGGGGGCGTGCACTGGCAGTAAATATCGAGTAAAATCGTTCAGCTATTAAATATTCATTTATTTTAATTTGTCAAGAAATACATTTTTATTTTATGAAGCATTTAACATTTTTAAAGCAAGAATTATGTTTCTTTTCAAAGCTGTTATAGTCTTTATTTTAATAAAATATAAATATACGGAATGTTTTAAAGAAAGAGCTAAAAAGAAATAGTATTTGTTTGTTAAAATAAATCTATTTTAGAATTAAACCTATTTTACAAATTTGTAAACAAGGAATAAAAGCCTTAAAAAAAAAACTAATTTTAATTGAAGTCTACGAAATGCCAGTAAAATATGAAGAAAGGAACTATTTTAATATTTCAAATACTTAAATAACCTTCAAAACATATTTTCCAAATTTTTTCTCCGTGTCTCTCTGACAGAGAGAAATGAATAACGGGCGGCGAATAAATGTAACCATTTTTGCTTGATATTTTTTACTCGACTTTGTGAAATTATGGCGTCAAATGTTAATCAATGCTGAAGGTTGCTGCCTTCCAACAGCAACAAATCAACTTTGGCAAAAAAATAAAGCTCAGAAAAAGCTGCGCCAACAACAGAGACAGTAATAATAGTAGGAAAAGCAACAATAAGAGTGCACAATTGTAACGAAAACGAAGCGAGAAAACTTGAGAAGGCAATTTAAAACGCAAACGAGTTCGGTGATAGAGAAAAAAAAGGGGTGGCAAAAGAGGTGTGAAAGGGGCTTCGAAAGGGGGTTAAACGGGGCTTAAAGGGGGGCATAAAATCGCTAGCAAAGGGGAGAAGCTACATTCGTTAACTGTTTGTCGCTTAGTCATTTGCAAAGGCAACATATTTGTTGTTTGCCACTGCGACTGTCTTGTTGGGCACTCAAAAGCCAACGTCAAAGAAAACGGGTAAAAACAAAATAAAGGTGAGTAATGAATGTTTTGACTGTGGGTATATGCAGCAGGTACTTAAGTACAAAATTATTAACAAGCATTCAAGGGAAATTGGAGAATATTTCTTATGCATTTGAATACATAAATATTTGTTACAGATTTTAAATATAATTTAAAACATCACATTCGTAGTGCTTATTTTGTTAACTAAATGTTAGCGGTAGTTAATAAAATACATTGGGTTTAATAATTTCAAAAATTAATTGCAAGGGTTCATTTTCTTTAAAAATATTAAGACTTACACTGAGAATATTAACCACTCTCCCTCCCTCAAGCTACCAATAAATATTTGTAAGAAAATAAAGAAAGCCAAGTATCTAACCTTGTTCCATTGCCAAACTGCCGCTTACTGCAATTTCCCCAAGCGAAGTGACACACTTCACAACGCCCCATAAATTACAGGGTATTTTCTGACAACAGCTGACTGTCTGACAGCGGCGCCAGCGCACCGCAGCAAAACAACATTTGCGAATCGAGTTGCTTGCCAAAAAGTATATAAAACCAAAGAGCAAAACAACAGCAAACAAAATCAACGAATGGGCAGGCAAGTAAACCGCAAAGAAGGTAGCGAATAAAATGGAATGGAAGGCGGTATTGTGTGAGCAATCGTTAGATGATCAAATGCCAGAGAGCCAGAGAGGAGGCTCTGGCACTGGGAATGGGGATGGCGAACGGCGACTTGTGCACTCCGCAAGTCAAGGACAAGGACGAAGACCAGGCGATTTCCTCCGGGGCAATGCGACCTTTGCCATTAAGAATAGAAATTGCCAAAGGTGGAAAGCGTTTTAACGGAAAACAGGGAGAGGCAATCGGGAGAAGATGAAGTGAGTGCTGATGAGTGTTGGTCTTGCCGCTTCATTGGCTAAATTAACATAATTGATTCAATTGATTTGTGGCCATGTGCACTAGCTATGGGTATTCTATGGAAAAAGCAACCAGAACAGGGACTGACTTTATACAGTCGAGCTTCGGCAGGCTAAAACTTAAATTTGAGCAACATAACAAAGCTTTAATACGAAAATGTTAAAACTTGTAGTGTATTTCTTTCGAAATATTTTGTTTGCTCATTAAAAAAGTAGTTATGAAGGTAATTTTTGACCAGGGACAAATGTTGCCTAAATTTTAAAGTTAGAGGTGGAGCTAGAAAGTTCAAGGTACTCTTAGCAACAATAAAACTTTAACAAACAGTTTCAATTGTTTTTCATGAATATAAGAAACATTTTTTGCCTGTAAAAAGAAATATGACAACTTTTAAAGTACTCTTTTTATAAAACAGGATTTTTTGTGGGTCAATCAACTTTAAAGTGTTGCAAAAGTGTGCAGGAAAGCGTAAATAAACAAATCTGGTTTTGAAAAAAATTGTGCTTAATGATAACCGGTCTTATTTATACATAATTTCATTGAATGCCTTTTTTAAACGTTTTAAAAATCAGTTTTACTTAAATTTCAAAAAATGTTATACAATAATGATATGGGAAATTATTTTAAAGTCTGTCCATTTAACCTATTTGGAAATTATAAAGAAATTTTGAGTTTCAGAAAATTCAGTTTGTAGAATGATGCAAATTTTTCCAATACTTTCGAAATTGACCGAAAGTCGATGTTATTGACTTGAAATCGTGCAGATACTGTACTCAATTGAGCAAAATATTGTTGATTAAGTGTGTTATTTTCCCACGAAACCCACTATACTTTATTTCACCCTGGTTCCAGTTAGGTAATTTCAACTGTATGTATAATCGGAAATGCGACAAGTGGCGCCCCTAATTAAGGGGATACGCAGCTGTTTTAATGCTTTTTTTTTGTTTTATTTGCCATTTGTGTACGCCCCACATTTTTAGAAATACTTGGGTTTTTTATCTAATCTGTCGGCAATCGGGAGGTACAGAGTTTTGCTGCCCACCTGTAAGTCGGACAGGTGATAAGCATAATCGCGCTGAGAGCTACGTGTTGGGAGATAGGAGGAGACACCGCACACCGCACACTTGGCACACACACTCACCTTCGGCCAGGACATCCTCGACGGTGACCGTGACGCGTCCCACTGTAAAGACCTTGCCGACAAAGCTGTTCTTCTCGTTGGAGGAGGACGAGCTGCTGCTGCTGTTGTGCGGATTATCCAGTCGCGAGTTCTCATTGCGCTCGAACTTGGACAGGATTTTCTTCATTTTCCACAGCGGTTTTCGAAAAAGAAAATGTTTACTGCCCCACACTCACTCACACACGCGCGCACACACACAAACACTCGCACTCGGATCAATCACACGGTTTTAATTGCCTGCGCGTAGGTGTGAGTTTTTTGCAACTCTTTTTTTCGCGGGGGTGGCAGGCAGGGCTTCGGTGCCGCTGGCCAATTAATCCACGTAGGAGCTGGATCCGCTTAGCCGTAATTAAGAAATTCTGCGCAATTTGTGCTTTTTGCAATGCACACACACACCACACACGCAGGGGAAAAAGAAAGTTGTTCGATTTTCCTGCTGCTCTTGTTGGTGTTCGTCGGGCAAGTGTGACCAGAGCGCGGTTCGGCCGTAAGATGCGCAATCTGTGCCAGTGCAGTCAAATCGATAGGCAAAAGGAAAGCCAAAAAATAGCTATAGATAGTTTAGCTAAAATTAAGTTAATTTGTTTAAATTATGGGGCCAATTATGCGGTCATACTTTGTTGACAACCGGCAATATTTGAAACACAATATTCGTTAACCCATTGATTAGTTTGCTTTGTTTATGAATAATTGTTAGCTTAATATAAGTAAATAAATTATTTTATCAACTACCAATCGATGCTATCAGATTTATACATATATAGGATATAGGATAATAGTTTTGATTCGGACTTACTCGCAGTAGAGGACGAGGACCCTCAGTCTCAACACCGCTGACGTGGCCGAGATTCATCGATGATGTCCTTTCGAGAGAAGAGGTTCTTCACACAGTTATTAACACAATTGTTTACACACGATTATCAACACAGATGATCACTTGTGGCGCGAACGGGTCGAAATCCGCGGAGAGACTGAGGAGGCCGCGGCGAGGTGCCTCTATTTATAGATGTGAGAAAATAAGAAGAGAGATTGATCGAGAGAGAGAGAAAGAATGGTCGAGAGGAAAAATAGAGGGAGATAGAGTGGGGGAAATAGAG
>JAEIHY010019161.1:0-10003 GCA_018904565.1 Drosophila tsacasi
TGGCCATGTTTTCTACACTTTGCATCAAGTTAGCATTTTATATTGAAAGGAAAATATTGGAGTTCAGGATCCCGTAACAAATATTTGGATTTCCTCTCCACCGGGGGCCATAGGCCCAAACCAAGACCGACCCCTTTCTTGGCAGTAGCTTGCAGTTGCATGTTTTCTAGCTCAGTATTGGGTCACCAGCTATAATTTTGCCTGCCATTAGGATTAAATTAGTTACTCATGGACTCGTTGGTAAAGACATTCCAACAAAAAATCTGCAAAATTAAAGGCTTCTATTAACATTTTGTTTCCGTAAATTGTTATTGTCATGCTAATAGAGCATTAAAGATGTAAATGTGCGACAAGGGGCACTAAATCAACACTACACCTGTTTGCTTATTTCGTGGTCTACCTCTACAGCTAATTTTACGGGCGATACTTTATATTTCCTAAAACACAAATGGCCTTTGAAAAATGTATTTCAACCCTTTGTTTTAGCCCGATCTTCACGAACAACGTATTAAATTATGTAAATATCGAAATTGCAATATTCTGCATATTTTTTAGTAAGCTGCAAAGAGGAAAGCAATCCATTAGAAGCCAAAGGCTTGCCGATTAGCAATTCATTATTTATTGAATTTATATATTCAACTTAAAACACTCATGAACTCACGGTCCGGCAGCACTGGTCGCTCATGAACGTAAAGTCTGGCATCGCCGGTCTTGGGTTTATAAAATTCTAAATGTAAAGTCGATGTAAGTAAATGTAAACAATTTTTACCTGACATAAATTTTACCTTGTATAAAACAAGTAAAATGGTTTATAATTCTTAATGTAAAACTATGTAGAAAAACACGTCTTATGCTATAATTTCATACTCTATATTAACGAACAACCTGGAGATTAAATCTTTTCCTAAAGATAAATATACATTTTTGTAATGGAAATTTGTACTTTTCTTTGATTCACTGAAATTCAGTTTTTTTTTATATATAACTTTTCAATATTAATATTAATATAAGCTGGCTTTACAATTTAAAAACTAAATTTGTTTTGTTCGCTCGGCTAGTTAAAGTTTAAGTCATAAGACCTTTATGTTTGCAAATATGAGACATATGATGAGACTTTTATGTACATGGAGATGTGTATAACCAAGTTCTCGGCTATATTTGTAATCACTATAAATTATCCTTAAAAACTCGTATTTCTGCGTTTGCATGACAGCTTTCGCTGGGTTTTTGAGAAACACGTCAATCAAGATACAAATTAAATTATAAAATACTTAAATTTTGTTAAATTTTCTATAAGCTTGCTTCGCTGATATTTAAATATACATACATATATGTATTCGAAAAAAACATCTTCTGAGATGGGAAATCAAGCGCCTATGCTAATAACGACGTTATCGTTTATTTATGAATTTGAATCTTTATCATCAATCAATGTTTTCCCGGCATAGCCTGTGGGCGGATGAAGGCGATAAGAGAAGTCGTTAAACGGGTTGAAGCCACCATTTTGGTGAGAATGAAAAATCGATGGCAGGTCCTTGAAACCATTACAAGATGTGCCGGAAAAATCATATTTCATGAGCATCGTATTCCCTCGAAGTTTGGGAAAAAGACTCTGGGTCTTTTAATAAAGTTAAGAGCATTAAAGATATACAAATGAATTTAAGAGCTATGCAGATCTGGGTCTAATAAATTAGATGGAGGGAGGAGGCAAAGTGCGTTGCGCATTTATGACAAATGTTGTGCGGCTAGATGTAAAAACGATGTAGACACGTTTTTATGCGGCCTCTCGCTCCTTTTGAACTCCTCTTATTCCGACAGGGATGAAGGACCGGCACGCGGACGCAACCACGGCTGAGATGCTGACGAACGGCGCTCAGCATCTCGTAGTTAATTACTGTAAGTGGCCCAGCCGATAGTTGTTAGTTGGCTGATGTCCTGCACCTGCCGCCCCGGGTCGAGACTCCGGAGCACGGATATCTGGCACGAAATCGGACGGACAGTCAGTCGCAGGGCCGGTGCGTCAAAAGGCAGGCAAATCAAAAGCCCTGCCATAAAGCTAAGCCAGCTCATCATTCACGCAATCCATTCATAAAAAAGATATATGACACAGTCACGCAGGAAGTACGGCAAGTGCTGTGCTTCAAATTGAATTGCAAACAAGCTAATCGATCCTCGGGGATGGAGAGGCAGGGGCGTGGAACCGCGTCAGGACCAGCACACACGCCCGGAGGTCCTGCTGCCGGGTGCTTGGGGAATATGAATTTATATCTTTTAATCTGCGACAGTGGCAATGACTGCTACGCCCTGCATCCGGCTCCCTGCTCTATGGTTCTTGGTCCCAGGCAAAAATAAAAGTGAAATTAAGGACGCAGGACATATTTCAACAAAGCGGCAGTCAGATCATGCAGCCAGGCACTGTTTATTGTCAATGTCAAATGGGCCTTCGGGGGTGGCGGTGAACTCAGGGCTGCCGCATGGGGTGGATGCGCTCTGACTGACGTCCTTGTAATTGCATTAAAATGCAATTCGAATTGCCGGTCGACCGCCGATTCCGACTTTTCCCAGGCCACTCTTGCCTGCCAGTTGCCAGTTTGCAGTTCTTGCCTGTCTTCCACCTCGATGAGTGCCATCGAGTGTAGGTGTCATCGACATCCTACCTGTCCCTACCTCCCAGGAGCTGCGTAAACTGTATTGAAAGCTGCCTTCAACGCATTTCCCATTTCCTTGTGGCTGCTGTGCGATTAAGAGAGAGACTGAGGACACATTGAGACACGGTTTTGTAAAGCCGAAGGATACTGCCTTAATAATAATAAAAGTGGAAAAATAAATAAATAATTGGAATATAGATAAATTATATTTTCATAAAGTTAGACTGCTAAAAATACAACTCCCATTTAAAGTACATATTTCAGTTAGTTCTTGGTCTTTTGTTAACAAATGATAATTGTCAGTAGCAATCCGTGGTAAGTTCTTGCCCTGGACTTTCCCACTACATTCAATATCAGTTTAATGTGAGTAGCATCTGCTGATTCGTATCACTCCTGGGATCAAGTGTTATCTCCTGAGAAAGTATCGGCACTTGCTACCAGCTGTAAGGGAACAGAAGCCACCTTACCACCCAACCCCAATCACTCAACGCCGAAACAAGCGGATAACAATTATATTAAACAGCAGGCAAAACAACATTTGACACAGGATTTGTAACAGGATACGCGTGTAACCACTAGGCCGAGAGTTGCCAGGCAGCAGCAATCGCAACAACACCGACAAAACACCCTTTCAATTAAATATTTGAAAACAACATTCGGCAATTATACAATTGACACCAGCAGTGGGGTGGTGCTGTTGGTGGTTGAGTGCCCCTCCCCGGGAGTCCTTCAGAACACGACTTCATCAATTTGAAATGTTGCCAAACGCGTGACTCGAAGGCACGCGCGTCATTTCCCGGGGATCGGGGGGAGGGATCTCTCGGGGCCGCAGGGATTTGAATAGGCGGAGGAGGAGGCAGGCTCATAAACAACATCAACAACAAGGACAAGTTGTGCGCGTTCAGCATTAGTCAACGCCGTGAACCTGCCTGGCATACCCGCCCAGCCGCCGCACAACGCCCATTTTCACGTCTGCCCTGCGAGATGTCGTACGATGCCCTTTTATACATTTGTCGGTCGGTTCAGCTCTTTTTATTGCCGCCCCATTCGTTTGTCGTTTACTTTTACGGCCAGACATTTGTTTGGCCAGAGAAATCAGTGGATATTCAGGGCACCCGGGCCTGAGGCTTAGATATTTTAATATGCATTTGGGGGAAATTTGCCAGGCCCATCCAAATGAGGTTCTTTTTATTTCAATTTGCGAGCAGCGGATTTCTCTCAAAAATGCGTGAACATTTGAACGGCCAGCCTGTTGAGGTGATTGCTACAATGCCGTCCAGTTTTCGTTCCATTATTTATGCGGCAGCTACGAGTTTTGACTGGCCCCGGACAGGAAAAAGAAAAATTACGCAGAAATCAAAACTTACCCCGAAGACCACTTACAGAAGGTCCGAGTCTGAGTCCGAATGGAATGGTTCAATTGCCAAGAGTCCTAAGGCCCAAAATGATAAAAATAAACCAAACACTTCCTGCACAGAGAAAGAAATGAACAGGGTAAGATTTGGTTTTTCAAATGTGTAGAAAAAATAATTTTAAAAAAATTTTACAAAACGGAAAATGGCTTTACCATTCTTAAAAGAATATTTTTAAATATGCTTATGATAAGGAAAATACCGTCTTGTCAATATTTCACCTTTAAACTGTTTCCTTTTTGATGTCAGTGTTTCTTTCAGCCAATATAAAATGCAAATGCTGTGCCCGTGAAATGGACAACTGGGAACTGGGCTCGAAACGAAGGCTGTTTCAAAGTTGGTCAGCAAATGAAATGAGAGCCGAGTTATGTAAGTGGCGAGCTTGAGCAATTTGAATACCTGAAAGGAGGAGCAGCAGGAGGAGCAGCAGGAGGAGCCGCCTTAAAAGGACGCTGGAGACCTGGCATTATATTTTTGACCTAGCTTAATTGGTGACTTTGCCGGCCAAGAGCTCTTCCCGAGAGCAAGTAATTAATGCACGCCATTGATTTCCGGCGCAGAATAAACGACAAGCGGGGCAATTTTCACGCCATAACTCTAATGGAATTCAACATAAATTTTCCAGACTTTTCAATATTTTATTAGCCTTTTTCGGACGGAGCGTGGCCATAAAATTGAAATGTTTTCGACCAGAGTCGAAACCTGGCAGCACGTCAAAGTCAGAGGGGTTTCTTTTTTTTATGGCGCTTCATTGGTCGGTTATAAATTTGTGTGTTCGCCAATAAATACCAAAATAATTTTACCAGAACCGTCCGTGGCAAGGTACCAGGGTCCAACCATCCTGTTGACACTTGTGGGTTGGGCAGGAGTGTTGTAATAAAAAAAGGATCAGAACCACCCCGAATCGGGCTCAATGCTGACCACCGAGTTGAGAGCTCGGTCCTGGCACTTTACACAATTTTTATTTGCTGTTGATGTGATTTTGCACTCAATTGAAAAGAAACTCGATTAAACTTTCATGTAAAGTTGCATGGGAAAAGCGGTAACATGACTTACCACTCCCCGAACGTTGACTATTTATTGAAAAGTCATCAGTGGCTCGCAGTTCGGATGATCTGTTATTGTCAACGTCATGGATTGATCTGTTTGATGTGTTAAAAATAATGTAGACCTTCGTTACTAGCACGGGCATGATAGGGTTTGGGGAAAATTACCTCCTTTTTCTTACAATATATAATTGGACAATTTTGCCCAATTTACTGTATTCAAATATTTCTCTCATCCCCAAAAAGTGTGGTTATTGCCTGCTATACAAATTACTTGATTTAAAAACTTTGTAAGTTCTTTTTAATTTTTTCCCCTTTTGCCAACGTCACAACCCGCTAATTCGGTGGTTGATAAGGGTTGGGTTACAATCTGAAATGACAGGCAACAGGACTTGGCTTTAGCATATTGTTTGTAAGATTTATACCAACAGAGATATTTCTGTCTTTCTCTAGCCTTAATTTAAAGCATTCCAATCAGTTATGATACCATCTAAATCGATATGGGACCCTCGCCATAAGAAAAACTATTGCAGAGAACGACCTTTGAGCTGGACAAGCTAATGACAAGTTTAATCATTCGTTTTCAGTAGCAAATGAACGGGAGGCAGCCATTAGAGGGCTGCTAGTTGTCCCTGCTTTCCCTGACACCTATTATCGGACTCTACACAACTACGGTAAGATAAATAGAAACGAAAGCATCTAAATATTAAGCAAACCTAAACACAAAATGATATGTCGAGGGATAACCTCGGTACTAATCAAATTTGATAATAACTTTTTTTAGATAGAACGGAATACTTAAGGAAAATTTAAATCCTTTATCAGGGGCTTAAGTGCATCACATTTGCAAGCTAAAAATATTATTGAGTGTAGCAGTTTTATATATCACAATCATACAAGATATTTATTTAACGCATATTATATATATAATATATATATAATATATTATTTTTATAGTTTGCCTGCTTTTTTCCTTGGGATTTATCTATTATGAAACAATTTATGAAGCTTTATAAAATATTTTTCTCATACATATATATGAAAGATAAATTACCTTTCGGTTTGATCGGCTTAATTTTGATCACAAACAGATTTTTGCAAGAATAGAGATAAAGATTATTAAAATATTTAATATCACAAGAAATATGCTAATATTGAACGATACTCCTTTATTTCTTTTCACCTTCTTGCGGAAAAATTATACCCTCTTTCTTAATTTGGGAAATGTTCGATATATCTGTTAGCAGTCGCGTGTTTCAGAGGCATTGTTGTGACCGCAGTTGTTCCATGTTCTGGAAACGGGGGTTCAGTGGCAGGGCCAAGTGATTAGCGCACTCCATTTACTCCATTTTTAAACTCATTTAGTGCAGCGGTTTTAATAGCCGGCCGTATGGAGAGGGAGCGAACGGGAGAGGGCTAATGACAGTTGGCTGCCTTTGTTGGCCAACAGCAGAACAATGGCCGCCCTGTTTGTTTTTTTTTTATAACCGCTCTCATATTGCGGCAAACAAGCTCGTACGTTAGTTGAAATTGCTTTCTTTATGACGTTTTTACGATTGTCGTGTTTTGTCAGGGGATGGCCATAATTAGAGAACCCCCGCGGCATACACACTGGCGTATGTGTGTACCTGTAGTTGCCGATAGCGACTCATATTTAATTTAAATGCGCCCACAATGGTCGCTAATTATTCGCTGTCACTGTGCGCACAGAGCATCCGAAAACTAGCTGAATAGCTGACTGAATGCCTGACTGACTGAGTGACTGGCAGACAGCGAACTGTCCAACTTGTTGTCAACTCTTCTGTGGTCTTAACTCGAAAATTGCTGCCAGAGCCATTGCGGAAATGATGAAAAACTAATTTGAAAAATGTGCTTAGCTCTGTGGTTCTTCCTCAGATCCGTAATGGTCGCCTCTGTCCTTCCGTCGGGTGGCTTAAATCCTTTTCAATCTTGCCATAATCCAAATTGACACGTACATGTGCAGCCGTAGCATAAGGCCTTCACCCGGAGTTCTGGCATCCATAGTATCTGTATCTGTAGCTGGCGCCTGTCTTGTTGACCAACCGCATTCTGTTCGGACTGTTCGTTTGTATTTTTCATACTCGCATCCACTTTTTGACTGACACACGCCCGCCCGGCCCCCGGTCACTTCCAATTTGGTTTTTCTTTTTCGGGGGATTTTCGACCGAAAACTTTGGCTGCACTTCAGCCGGCCATTGTCGTCCAGTTATCCAGGAATCCAGGACCTCGACCCCATTTCCGCCGGAGGCCCGAAGTCGTTTCATGTTGTATTACACTAAGTGGACACAAATAGATTGTTGTTCGGCCTCCGTCCGATATCTGTCCGCAAGTTTGCTCAATAATCAATCAAACCTGCAGCTTGGAAACTGGAACTCTCAACCTGGAGCCCCCGGCCAGCACCCATGGCAGCCAATTAGAGGCTAACCCACATGCAATGCCGCACAATCCAAGGGGCCAAGGATTCAAACGAAGGCTAGGGCGGGACTTGGGGGGTTGGGGTTGGGGATGTGGACAATCATCCTCATTACATACAGATTTTGATTCGTTTGCTGGCCGCTGGCCACAAAGAAATAAAGCCCAGATTGTCCAATTAAACGCAATTTATACGGATTTCCAAGTAGCCCAGTTTCGGTTATAGATTGAGAGCAGACACCAAAAGAAAAAATAAATTAAATTAGAGCCCAGAGAAAGAAATGCAACAATGTATATCAATTTATACCTAAATATAGATATTCCCTGAGATAACTATACAATAAACAATAAAAATTTAGAGCTTGTTTTATCCCTAGTGATGCCAGTGTACTTCGAATCTTAAAAACTTTAAACTCAGTTTAATCTGCAAGAAACCTGTCTTATGATTATTTTTAATTACATTTAATGAATTAATTAAACATTGCAAAAGGAATGATAAGCTCCCTTTTCTTGAAGTGCATCCACATCCGCAAGCCCAGCAGCGGCAAAACTGCAAATTAAAAAGGTGTCTCTGCTGAAGTTCAAATAAACAGCCTTTGATCGCCGGCGTCTGCAACTTTGTTGGGGCGCCGGCTTTCAACTCTTTTGCCCGAAAATCGTTTACTTCCGCACACAGAGTCCAGGGGACCACCAGCCAACTTGTAGGAGTCAAAGGAAGGTCCGACCCAGGCCGGGACCGACCTCAGCGCAGTGCTAATGTGACAGCGGCAACACTTTGGAGGCGGCCCGGCCGAAGATGGTCCTAAGTATTGGGCTACCTGTTCGGCGGCGCCTGTTTGTTTTGCCTTCGACGCAAAAACACGTAATATATTTATAATGAAAGGCCCGGGATATTCGCTCGCTAATTGTTGTTAGTTTTTCATGGGTCGAGCATATGGCTGATTTTGTTTTTACTTATTTTTGTCGTTTTTGGCTAGCCCCATCATTAGCACGTCAAAGGGTATCCGGCCCAGGCTGCAGGTTCCTATTAGAAGTGGTCTACGCGATCCAACCAGCCTGCGCCTGTCAATAACCGTCTATAAATCATCTTCAATGGATGGCTTCCACTGATTAAGGGTTTCAACATTTCCATTTAACCAAGGATCTCAAGCGAGGAGACTAAGAAAACGTCAGATTTTCCTTGTTTTGGGGGAGTTTACGTGTCATAAAGATCTTACTTTGAGTGGGGAAAAGAGTAAAAATGCACCTTGAAACATATTTAATTAGCAACTCAATAATCCGACAAGCATGAGAGATACTATAAGTCAGAAATTGTTTTCCAAACTAATAAATACTTAATACCTTGTAAAGGCGGCACTTCGATCCTCCTATGGTTAATATCAAAATGCTTACAATCATTTAACTGTTTAAAAACAATTATTACTCATAATAATACAGACACTTTAGTTTTATATTCTTTGATTTCATAATGTGTTTATTTCCATTGCTCTTGCTTTGTTTACTTTCCAATGATCATACATGTATTTAGGGTTCATAATTTATAATACTAGGTAATGCCATTTGACTTAAGCCTAGATATAGATACATATTACAGTTACAATACATTACAATCCATATATAATTTTGCGTATTAAATATGTTATTACTAGGCGCGGCTTCGAGGCTCACTGCGACACTTTGAGATGCGTTCTGCCTTCGGTTCAACTGTCGAACAATAACTAATATTCTAAATGCAGCACTACGAAACACAAAACGAAAATTCTAAATTCTACACGAACTTAAAGCGCCGATCCAGGTCCATCGCCACGCTGGCATCCTGGCATCCGATGGGCAAGCGTCTCTACAGAGTAAAGCTAGGTATTTACAGTGGGGTCCCCCTCAGCCTGCCCCGTCGTCCTCCTATGTACAGTGCGAATAGTCTTCTGTCCGAGGCTCCACTGTCCGTGTCCTCGGACTATGTACAAAGCGAAGTGTATCACAAATAAACCAACAGCCACCGATGGCTCGCTCTCGCTCCACTTGGCGGTCCGATTAGCAGCCCGCCGCATGCGACGCCTCTGCCCAGGGCTGCAGGCCATGCAGTGCCGCCAAGGGCGCTCCATTCACACCCCCCTGCGAGTTCAGGGGTGGCGCCGGGGGTGCAAAGCCCTTGCTGATGGCCTCCGCCTGCAAGGACAGCATCAGCCGGTTGGCCGCCTGCCGCTCCGCCTCACGCTCCTCGGCCGTCTGGCGTCTGGAAAATAAAGAGATATATATATAAGTACTTTTTCTAGGCAGAGTAAAAAACTAATTGGGAAAATATATAAACATTTATGGTAAAAACAATTACTACAAATGATCAAAGATCTAAGCCAATAATAGAATATCTTTCATGCATGTAAAAATCTTAACTGTATACATTTTCACTACGAGGGTCGTTTGATAAGTCCGTGACTTTTTGAATAAAATATATTTTTTTCGTCAA
>JAEIHY010019166.1:0-69019 GCA_018904565.1 Drosophila tsacasi
CAATATTTGTACGACAAACAATGGCTGAAAGAAAAAAAAAAAATGAAAATCATTTCTTGGCTAAAAATATGCAAAAAAAACACGTCATAGCCATTAAAAATAGACGACTAAAATATTTCGGCTCTTGTCTTTGGCAGAACGCGGCGGCGGCTGCTGTCAAAATTTTTTATTTTTTCTGATGGTTTCCTTTTTTGTTTTTATTCCTATTATTTGAAGAATACAATATACGCTTTTTATTTTACTTGACAAAAGTTGATTTTTAGTGTAACAGAAAATGAAAATATTCGGGAAGATCAATTTTTATTTTTGATTCTCAGAGGAAATCACCAAGCGACAGGCGGCGCCTTGCGCCAAAAATGTGGAAATGGAAAATGTGTCGCCCGTTTTTATAGCGTGAGGTGTTTCACCTTTTGGCCGAAAAACTAGATTGCCACAAATGTTCTCGCGAAAGAAAGTGGAAAGCAAATTGGGGGAAGCTCTTTTCCTCTCGACTAAAAATTCGCACGAGTTTTGAGAGGAAAATGTGTGTGTGTTCTTTTTTTGTTTTTTATTTTGCGATTATTTCCTTAGAGTATTTTGGGTTTATTAAATTTAGTGGCTAATCTTTTAGTGGGGTGATGTACAGAGATTTTTGACATTTATTACGTTAGGCGAGGCAGCTATATCATTTGGTTGTTTATTATAGTATTTAATTAAGTTGTTGGGCATTGAATGCCTTTCTTCACACTTTTAAAATAAATTATAAATCATGCTTCTAGCTTTTTGCTACTTTTTTCAGCGTAAGTTTTATGCATTTTTAATATTTGCTCTATTAAAGGAGGACGTTTATTGCAATGCAAAGCTTATCTTATTTAAGATTTAATAATCTGTGTATTTTATATCTAAGATTTTCCTTTACTCAAAAGATACTTTTGTTTCCTTTTATGTTGGGAACCTAAAACACATCAAAGCGTAACAAGTCTGTGGCAAAAAGTTATTTCTTTCCCGCTTTCCCCCAACATTATTCTTTCATAACTTTTTTTTTGTAGATGTCCCCGCCCAATTTGCATTTGTTGCTGTGCTGCTTCTGCTGCCTGTTTTATGTCTCCATTTTCTTTTCCTACTTTTCCTTTGCTTTGATTTTGTTGTTGTTGCTGCTGCTGGTGCTGCTGCTTCTGTTGCGCTTGCACGTGGAAATTGTGTGCGCATGTTGTTGAAAATATCCAGGACAAAAAATCTGCAAAGTCTCGTCGTCGTTGTCGGTGTCCTGCACACAGGATGTTCTTTGGGCGCAGGCGCCGGAAAAACTCTCGCACAATTTCCCACTCTTCCTGCCCCTTTGCTTCTTTTTTCTCAACAGTCAAAGGGCTGCAATGTTGGGTTGGGGGAATCTCTACTCCTTATCAGTGCTAAAAATAGTTTTCCCACTTTTTCGCAACTTTATTCGCTGGAATTTGTATATGCTGCAAACTTTTTCATTGAGTGGAAAGCCAAATGTTTTGCAAACTTTATTTTCCAGCGTTTAATATTTGAAATTACTTGGTATGAGAGATGTTCTCTCTAATTTACTATTCCCAAGTGGAATGCACTTTTTGGCGGCTCTAACTTTGGCCAAAAGCAGGCAGCCAGCAGCACCAACACCCACTCACATGTCGCCAGCTCCACGGCAGGCCAGAAATCTGACGGAAACATTAAACATTCATTACTTAACATTTTGTTGGCGTCGCGCCGACGACGATGACGATGGCCAAACTGCATGCAAACGACCGCATTAGTTGCCTCTTTTTTTTTAAGATTTTTTTTAGGAGAGGGGCGGTGGCCAAATGGGTTTGTCCAGCGGTATAAATAAATTGAGCAAAAAAGAAAAGGACAGAGAAGTGGAATAAAAAATCTACGACAGTAGCCATTCTAGGATTATGTGCACCTTTTAGCAAGCATTTTAAAGTATTAAAACAATTATTAGGCTCTAAAAAAGTAATAGTTCATTTAAATAAGGAATAAGGAAATAAAATATACAAGAAGAAATAAATAATACTACAAATTATATATAATTGATTAATTTTGTCAAGTATTTCAATCATTTGGAATGTATAGACTCTAAATAAATAAATAGTAACTTAATTATACTCAATTGATTAATTTTTAAAGCCTTTTTAATTATTTACAAAATTATTAAGGCTCTAAATAAATGTTATTTACCCAATTTATACATTTTATCAAGCTTTAATTATAATTTATAAAGCCTCTAAATAAATGTATTGTGCTAGATTTAATAATTTGTAAATAACATATTTGTACATGGAAACTATTTTAAAGAGTAATTTAAAGAAATTCGTCTTCCCAAAACACAGTTAAGGTTTTCAAACATGAAATAAACATTTACGGAGAGTTTTAACTCTTGTAAATATGTTTTTCCTATTGAACGGATTTATATAACCCTAATAAAAATATTTCCTAATAAAAAGAAAAGTGTGTTAATATTTTTAAACCTCATTTTGAAGTTTCAAAAACCCTAAATCCAGCTTTAATCATAAATCCCACTTGCCAAACCTCGACTGTAAAACCAAGAAGCGTTGAGAACTGCCCCAAAACTAAATTTAGCGCGTCTCGCACAGAGAGGAGGGGGGAAAGAAATAAAATCTTATTAAAATTTTAAATTGTCTGCAAAATTTTGCGCGCAACGTTGCGAATCGAAAAATGGGGGAGGGGGAGGGACGGCGAGAGAGTTTTCAGCTGAGGAAAACGTAATGGAAACCGAAAATCCCCGCCAGACATTGGCCATCAACATGGCGACGCTAATGGCGAAAGGCGAACGCGGGGCTAACATCATAATTGGGATGCGCGTCAAAGTCTAAGGAGCGTCTAACCAAAATGGCAAGAAATTTCTCAATGATTCTACCCGCTGGTATTTTTGGGCTTCTTCTCGTTTTTGGGGAAATCCTATCATCGACAAAGCCAAAAGCAACAGAAAATCGCGTCAAATGTTTTAAATAGAATCATAAACAGAAACAGAAACAGAAGCAGAAGCGGAGGCAAAGACAACAAGCAACCAAACAGCCGAAAATCGAAATCGCAACACAAAATCGGGAATTGACTGAACTACAGCCACCCGTCGATATTTTATTTGATGTGCTTCTCTTCGGGTATTTTCGAAATATTTCTATATATAAATATAATTTTTTTTTTTTTTTTGGCACCCAATGTGGTGCCTTATTGTATAATAATAATAATTGAATTAGCTCAAATGGTATCGCTTCCAGATTTATTTATTTAAGCTTAAATTAATTTGTTTTCCTCTTTTTTTGATCAACTATAATTTGTTCCATTCCTCAACTCTGATTTGTTTGTTTATTTTGTTGAACATTACGCTCTGCTTTGCCAGATCATAATCTTATGATGTTCTTTGACCTGAGGGCTGGTGCTCTCATTTATACTTTTGAGAACTTTTTGATATATAACTTATCATTTTCATTAAATCTAAATGGTTGTTGAGGAGATTGAACTTTTTTGTTGTTTCGGCAATCATATACGGAAAGTTTTTCCCTCCTTGAAACCATTTCCCAAAAAGTAATAAAAAACACATTCAATTCACAAGAAACAAAATGATAGCCGCAATAAGAGAGAAAGAGAGATCCATGCTCCATTTGGTTTTGAGGGTAGAAAATGGCAGCAAACTGAAAAACATTTTATACTGCTGTACCATTTTATGGACAAAAGGCTCTTCGGGCTAACTGAAAAGGAGGGTTTCCCAGGGAAATGGAAATGGCAATGGCGATGGCGATGATGACGATGGCTTGAGAAAGTCAGTCAATAACAATTAAGGCCAAAAGTTGTTGCCAAGCCAAGCCAAGCAAGCCAACTATTTGCAACTTTAAACCAAGTCAAGCCGAAGAGGAAACTTTTTCAATTAGTATAACAAGAATTTTTGGTCCTGCGGACCACTTCATTTGTGTTTCTCCTCGGAAAATGTTTGTATAAATTCTTTAACAAATTTTCATTCCACTTCGGTGCACCAGACTGCCATAAAGGATCCGTAGCCGCCGCATCCTTGGACGAGATAAGGGAGCAAGTGATTTAACAGAAACGGGATTAGGCGGACTTATCTGCCACACTTCATAAGGTGGGTGGGTTGGATGGTGGCTTCTCTCCGACACACACACACACGTGTGTTTATGGCCGCTTTCCCCCTCAGAGGAAAGTTTGTTTGGGGCTTAGGCAAATATGAAAATATGCTCGATTATATGGCTCCCAGGGATTTCTCTGGCAGATCCGAGCTTTAAGTAGTGTACACAGCCGCTCCCGGGCATCTAATATGCTCGCTCGGTAGGATTGGAATGGTGAGCAAACTTTGTCATAATGAAGAGAAACGTTCGCTGGGTGTCTTTATCCCTGACTTGAATTTATTATAACAACGCCCTGGGTGGAATTTAAATTGATGATGGCGGCGGAGGGAATCTCTACCAAATCCCACCCACAAAATTAATTGTTATTCTTTGTATTTATATATATATATTCTCTCTCCTACACAGGCAACGGCACAATTGACTTCCCAGAATTCCTTACAATGATGGCACGCAAAATGAAGGACACCGATAGCGAAGAGGAGATCCGGGAAGCCTTCAGAGTGTTCGATAAGGACGGCAACGGCTTCATCTCGGCGGCCGAGTTGCGTCACGTGATGACAAATCTGGGCGAGAAACTCACAGACGAGGAGGTCGATGAGATGATCCGTGAGGCTGATATCGATGGTGATGGTCAGGTCAATTACGAAGGTGAGTTATGAGGTTTCAGTGAGATGATGAGATGTATTTTGATGTTAAATTGATAAAATGGCAGGGTTTTAAAGGGAGTTTTGTTTAAGTTTATTGTTAGTTTTGAAGAAGAAGAGGTTTTTGCTAGTAATTTAGGTTTGGTTTGAGTGAAGACGTAGTTTTTAAGTATTTCTGATTTATTTGTCAAGTCTAAAATCTTTAATTTAACAGAAAACAATTTAAAAGTATAGAAAATATTATAAATGGCTAAAAAGGGATGAAGACTTCAATTGGAGAACAGAAACTAGAGGAAGAATAAGCTTTGCTGGCATAATTATTGCTAATTTAAACAAATTTTAAAAGGAATATTGAAGAACTTGCAGAACTTGCAGAACCCTTTCTTATGCACATAGTTAAAACCTTAAAATATAAACCTTCTTTATAGAAATTCCCTAAGCTTCTTCTAATTCCCCTACAACCTTCCCCATTAACTGATGAAATCTGGGCTTTTCCCCAATGTTTTTCCTTCGTTTTCGTAAGAAGGTGTCGCCCGCTTACGTTATTTCCGCTATATTATGACCATTATTACCATTATGGCCCGATATTTAAGTGTTTTGTGGGTCGCGTGTTGGCCCACTAATTGGATCTGTTTGGCTGTTGTGTGTTTGCACCTGCCGCAAGGCAACTGAAACAACGATTGAATCATGGCATCGCCTTTGAGTCACAATTGGCACTTGTCTGTGTCATATGGCTTTACAAACTCACATGATCTCTCTTCTCTCCGACTGACTCATTTTAGTAATACTTATAAACACTATATAGTATATATATATATAGAGAGAGAGAGGAAAATATACATCTCCCGCCATGTGCATTTTTATTTGAAAATGTTCGTGTTTTGTGTTCTTTGTAATTTTTTAATTGCTTGAAAATTGATTTTTCCAGAGGCTAGGGAGGAGAGAGTGGTGTATGGAACTTATTTTGAGTATGGTCTAGATTTTAGTTCTAGATTTTCCATGGCATGTCCTCCCACTATCCAAAAAATATTTCCTTTTGTTGTGCGAGAACAACACACGCTCAAAAAAAAAAAAGAAACCGGCAAAGTAGCAATTAAAATCGGACAGTATTTCCCCCTCTACATGAGATACTATATAGAGTGTGTGTATATATACCCACGTTCCTTCCTCAAGTTCAAATAGAAATCGTTTTTGGCTGCCGCTGCAAGCATTTCTCGGATCAAATAGATTAATCACAAGTAATTTATGAACAAAATACATAAAAATAGCGAACAAGTATAAAACAATCTTAACAAAAGCGAGCAAAGAAAACAAGGCGATGATCTGCTAAATGATGTTCCTAGTGGGTTTTTTTTAGTGCTTGATTTGCTGTCAAAGAAAATGTTGAGTTCTTAAGAACCAGGCAGACGTTGATAAGAAAGTATAGAAGGGGTTTTAAGATTAGTTGAAGTGCTCTTCAGACTGTCAGATAAAGGAATTATTGGGTTACGTGGAAGTTGGATTTTACAGAAATCACTCAAGAGGTAAAGATAAAGCTTGTTTTCAAGTTCTAAAGAAGTTATGTTGTTATCAAAGGAAAGGGTTAATAATTATCTAGGCTTATTATAGATTTTCCTTATTATAAATTATATTATTTAAAATTATTTATCAATATTTAAAATTTCTTCTGCTATATCTTCAAAAACTCTTTTCTTAAAACAAACCAGACCAATATTTGCCAGCCATTTTTCACTTGCCATTTTTTTCCTGTGCCTGCTGCTGCTGCTCCCAATCAGCGCTTTTTTTAATGCCTTTCGCCACTTTTCCTGCCGCTTATATTGAAATGTTTTTAAAAGCCAAAATAAATGTCGCGCGTAAATTCCACACTTAAATGATTAACCTGCCGGGGCAAACGTCGCACAGCACACACAGCGAGCAGTCCACAGCTCCCAGCTCACAGCTCACGGCCCACGGCAACAGTGCGAATGGGAAAGAACAATTAAAATTAAATATTTATTTATATATATAAATATTGTGCAATATTCTTTAATTTCCCCGGGGCCGATCGGGGTGGTTGGTGGTGGCATGAACATTGACCGAATGAATCTCACTCGGCGGCATCAGCATAACGTAAATATAAAATGCGCATTGTTGCCATTTTGCTTATTGCCAATTAACTAAAGTCTTTATTGTTGTCTTGCCGGGTCCGAAAAATCCCCATCCCCCAGAGCTACACCCACCCCACTTTTGTTAATTTTGCAAGTGAAAATTATATGGCGCAAACAATGAATATGCAGTGAGAAAGAGATATTGGGGAATGGGAATGAGATGAGACTTACTTTGGCCCCCTGCCAGATACAGAAAATGCTGTGCTGTGCTAAGGGAAGAAAGCAGCCAGCCAGCCAGAGGAGGACGAGTCGAAAATCAAATAAAATGTTAAACAAAATACAAAGAACAACAAATTAAACAGAGGCGAGGCAAATTAAATGAACACATATCCCAGTGAGAAAGATGTGTTGCTGAATTTGGAATTTGGTAGCAAAATACAAATGCAAATAATGTACATATATTCTATATAGAGAGAGCGAAAAAAAAGAACCTTAGAAATGATAGAACGAGTAAGTTTGGCGCGAATGTAAACAAAACGACGAAAGATAAACAGCAGAACCACCAGCAAAACCACCGCCACCCAGCCACGTAATGGGGCGGATGGGTGGGTGGTTGGGTGGTGTGGTGTCTTCAGGGGGAGCTGCGGTTTTAGTAAAATGCACGAAAATTTGCTAAATATTTTGTTGGCAGCTGGAAAAGTTGATGCACAATCGCCCGGGGCCTAATATCATTTTAATTGCCCTACAAATAGCTCAGGTCATTGAAAAATTATCCTTCACCTTTTTTCGCGCGATAAATACACTAAAAGAAATTGTGTTCACTAAACTGGTAGTTTTTGGTGCTGTTTTAAAGAAATTTAGATTTTTTTGTGCATTTTTAAATCGTTAAATTATATTTCTGAGAAAATAAAACATTAAAAATGAGACAAAACAAAAAACCCAAAAATAAACCTAGAGTTCTGGGGAATTTAGAAAAACCCAATAAAGAACCTAGAGTTCTGGGAAATTTAAAATTTCCTTATTTCATGGAAAATTTCGGTTAATAAAAATGAAGTCTTCTTAACATATATAACATTACATACATAAAAAATCCATTACTAATACTTACCACATATTTCCTTGTTTTAAATAAATCCAAGATATATTTTCTCTTAGTGCAACCCAACTGGTCAGCTAATGGGCGTGTCCTTAAGGTGTGTGGGCGCTTTTTTGTGATGTTTTAGGACCCAGAGATGTAATCAAAAGAGCGAACGTCGAGGAGCAGCATTATTTGCATGTGGGCAAATGTCAAGGGCTCCAGCTCTGCTCCTCGGGTATTTTGCATACCAAGAGTCGGCTTAGCCCTTTTCCGGGCGTTGCCTGAACTTTGGCTAATAACATTTTATTTTTAAGCCTTTTTACGAGGGACTGCCGAGAAAGGTTTTCGCTTTATTAGAAAAAGGTGTGTTTGTTTTGGCAATTTGAGTGCTAGCCTGAAATAACAATCTTATAAATGTTGGGGTAAATTTCCCAAAAAAACTTGATAGCCATCGATTGCATGAGACACTTTTGATAAGAGGATTTCCTAGGCCAGACATCAAAATTTCCCCTTTAAGGTTTATAAACTTAAACTGAAGTATAGATTAGATTGCGGGCAGTAACTAGGCCAACTTGAATATGAACTTAAAAATTTAGAATTCAGTTGTTTGGGCTTCCTTAAAGCTTATATCTGTAAGGATTTCTGTTCTATATCTGAACAATCTTGACCCAATGGTCAACCCACCCAATTACACGCCCCCTCAATTAGCTTGTTCTCTTTCTGCCTCTGGGTCTTCTTGTCTTTTTGTTTAAATATTTGAAAAATGCAGTCACCCTAGGCAGAAAAAAAGAAGAATACAAAAATCAAAACAAGACCATCAAGAGGAAGACATGCAATCAACGAGAACAGATGCAGCAGCAGCACAGCAAAGGCAAAGAATTTTCCTTATTTTAAAAATAGAAACAGGCAAACACCTGATAAATTGGGGACACCAACACTGCGACTGTCACTCTCCTCTGGCGGCGGTGGTTTCTTTCCCTCCATTGTTGTAGTGTCGTCGTCTATTGATTGAGTCGATGATGCAGAATTTCCTTATTTTTTCTCCTATTTTCCTTTTTTTGCATCCATCAATTCGCGAACAATGCGGCAGAGACAGCCTCTTTATTGCATTCTGCTTCCGTCGCAGCATCCTCTGCTTTCTATTTTTGGGACGAGGAAAAGAAGAGAGTACATAATCTCTGGCGATTGACTGTCTGAGTCTTTGCACTCAATAAATTTTGCCTTGTGAGGAGAGACTAGCATATAGAGTCTGCATAGGCACAGTAGAGTTCAAGAGAATAAAGATTAAATAAATTATATATATTTGGTTTTTGGTTTTAAAAACCTGTAGATAATTGTTATGACATATTTACTTTCTAAAGTTTTTTAATTAAAATAAAATGGTTTATTTGGGAGTAAGAAACCCTTCGTTGATGATTGTATTGCAAACCCTATTAATTTTTTAATAAATTATCATTGCTATTATCTTAACCCTCGCTGTTTATAGAGTGTGTGTTTGCGGCCAAGTGTTTTCATCAGACATCTCGTGACTTGCTCGTTTGTCTTATTGATTAGGTGCCTTTGTTGGTGTTGTTGGTGTTTTGCTGCTTGTTGTTGATGCAGCAGCCGTGGTGTAATGCTCGTTTGCTCGTATTGATTAATTGCCGTCTTAATTTAGTAGAAGGTTAATGACAGCGTTCAGCTATTTTCGATACTTGATTTATTGTGTGAAATTTATTTTTTTTTTTTGTAGTGTCAGCTCAGTGAATAGTTATGCGCCCAAGTGGTTGATTGTGTTTTGTATGTGATAATGAAAGCAATTTGAGTTAAAGAAATTATATAGTTTATTTAACATAGTAAGGTTGTAACTTTGATGGAAAATTTAAAAATATCTTTCAGGGGATAACAATTTTGTAGGAAAGCGAAAGAAAATTCGTAAGGGAATATGATATTACATTGAAAAATCACCACTATCAATATTAGAATCACTTTTTTCTTAATTATAGAAACGAACTGCCAATTTATCAATAATTATTGTTCTTTTTATTATGAAATGCTTTTTTTAATGATACAATTTTAATTAAAATTTCTTCTCTTTCTCTTTTTTGCAGAATTCGTGACTATGATGACATCGAAGTGAAGCGTTAAATTATTTCTTTTTAAGCCTTTCTATTTTTTTAAGATGTTGACGAAGACTGTAGCTGTGCGCAATAACATCGCGCCACGCTGTTGCTATGGACCCCAGTAAAAGATCTTAAAAAAGAAAACAACAAACAAAAAACAAAACAACAACAAAGAGTTAAGCAAAAAACAACCAACATAATGAAGAATAAGAAGCAAAAAACATTTAAGAAACTTTAAAACCAATGAAACTTACACTTAAAAAAACGCAAAAGCAAAAGAAAATTTAAACAAGCAAAAGATGTAACAACAAAAAAGAAAACAGAATTCAGAAAGAAGAGAAAACAAAAAAAGAATTACATTAAAAACTGAGAGAGACAGCAAGGTTAAACGAAAACAAAAAACATAATTTTAATGCAACAAAATACAACCAACAACAGCATACTTAATGAAGTCACCGTTTAAAAAAACTACAACAACAACAAACAACCAGCAGCAACAAGAACCACAACAACAACAACTTAACAACAAAGAATCGCATGTTACAACAACAAGCAAGTTTACCACAACACTTGAACATAAATCCAATGGAGAAGAATTGCAAGCAGAAGAGGAAGAGAAGCAAAAGTGCAGCAGCAGTGGCAGTGGCAGCAGCAGCAGCAGCAGCAGCAGCAGCATCATCAAGTATTTGCCGCTAGATGGCGGCACCGCACTATGGGCAGCGCCACCTGGCGACGGCGACCGGCGACTGCAGCAGCATATTTTGTTTGTCGGCTTTTCCACACATTTTGATGATGCGAAAACCGAATGAAAAATCCGAATCTGTAAGCTAGTAAAATTGTGTTTAATAAACAAATTTGTCGATTTCGTTGCGAGAAAGAAAATAAAAATAAAAAAGCTAAAACAAACAACAAATAAAAATACAAAATAAAACAAAAACTGTTAAAGAAACAAATATTTGAAATTTTTGCAAACTGGCAAAGTTTATATAGACACTCTCATACACTACACCCCCACAAAAACACACACACACACCACACCACACCCTCTTCCACACACACACTCACACACACACACACACACACACAGACATGTCAGAAAAAAACAAGAAGTAAAATATATTATAAATACAACATATATATATTATAAATAATGTAAAATCAAACAACAACAAATTCTTCTTATTAAATTATATTTAAATTTAAAATTAATAAATATAAAGAAAAAACAAATAAAACAAATAAAAATTACAAAAAAAAAAACAAAAAGAAACCAACTACAAATACATTTTCGATATAAAATTAAATTAAAACGAAAAAAAATGAAAAACCAAAAATGTGGCGCGCAGCAGAGGAGAAGCATAGCATATTTTTGGGGGCTGTAACGAGGACCAGCAGGACCGCAGTCCAAAAGGTCCTTGATAGGCAGCCGATATTTGTCGGCACGATTTGTAGCGAACTTAAGCAACTCTACACCAACTACAGCAGCAACCACAAGCGGCGATATGAACATGAATATGAATATATATATATATTTGAGCAGATTTAACATTTAACAATGCAAGAACGCCACAAAAAGAACACACGACAACAGCAAACCACACACATTTCTCTAGTACTTAAGCGAGCAGCAAAGCAAAGCAACCGAATATTACTATTACAAATATAAATATGAAAGGAACTCTATATATATATATATATACGTATAAATACATAATGTACTTAATGCGAAAATAAAACCAAGAGTCTAAAGTAATATAATTTTATTATAAAGAAATATAAAATTAAATATTTATATGCGAAGGCAGAAGAGCTGGACGAAGAAGAAGAAGAAGGAAGGAGGAGACGATTTCATCAAACACACACATATAAAAAAAATAAAGGAAGGAAGGAAGAAGTAGTATGGAGGATAACGATAACGATTAAGGGGAGCATCGATCAACAGCGCCGGATGCTCCCGCCAAAAAAGAAGAAGACAACTCTATTGACAACAACCCAACAGCAGAAGACGATGTACGACGAAAAGCGGAAGCATCGGAACAGTTATATATATATATATTAACACATATATATATATATATAACATATATATTTATAAATAAATTATACATATGAATTAAACTAGCAAAATGCAAAGACAATTGTCTTAAATTTAAGCAAAAACGCGGCGATGTAAACCAAAGCTAAAGCAAAAGCAAAAGCATAAGCAAGCTAAAGCGAAAGCGAGAGCTAACTAAGTAAATATACGAACATAATGGTTTAAGTTGAAGTTAGAGAACGAATCGCAATCCCCTGGCACCGCAAGCTTCAGCCTCTTACCTCCTTCTACCAACAACCACAACCGCCACTCTACCAAATACTAAAAAGCTACTACTATCTCTGTTCTGTCTACCCCAATTGTTTCTCTATGTGTAAACCAGAAAAGTCTGCGCGAACTGTACTTGGTTTTAATTTAATTTCATATCGAAAGCCTTGTTTCCTTTATCTCCTCCGCTCTAACGATAACGATAACGATGTCTTCTAGCTAACGATCTATCTAACTCTATATGCATCTGTCTATCTGTCCATACACCTCACGCCACAACCACAACCACAACCACACCCTACCACACCTCGCATCATCTCCAATCTTTCCAACGCCAACTCGCAACTCTTCTCCACTGCATAAATCAACTGTGAGTATAACTTACCAAAGTGACGGCAACAAATCTTGCGCGTTTTCTACGTTAATAATGTTTAAGTCGGGTTCTTATAATCCTTTTTGTTTGTGCTTGACTTTGGGACAGAAGAACGCTCTGAAGGGCAACGACAAAATTTGAACAAAACACCATTTGCGCTAATGATAATTACAAAACAAAAAACATTTAAACAAAAAAAAAAAAAAAACAAAACAAAAACACTTTTCTATAACTTTTTTTAACAAACAAAAATAAAAAGAAGGTAACTTTTTGTAGCGAAATTTGTGCAATGTTTTAAAGAAATGAGAAAAAAACCTATATTGGAGAAACCTAACTTGCAGGCAACAATTTAACTCTAATCAAATGACACTGACGAATTTTTCTAAACTAAACTAAAACTCTTAACAATGAAAATAAGTATGCAAAACACTAACCGAAAATGTAAACTTTTTCTAAAAGCAGGCCCTGCAATTTTTACGAGCGACGCGATGTGATGCATTTCCAATTCAAATTCGGAGTTGTTGAAGTGCGTCAGTTGTGGCATTGGAGGCGGCTGGATTGCCTGAGTTTCTCAATTTCCAAATCAAAACTTGCATAAATATTTAACTTCGTGACAAACAACAACAACAACAACAACTACACAGACACAGAAAACTTGTTAAAATATGCTAAAAGTGTTTGGGCAAAAATTACAATATTTCGAGGGGCAAAAGCAGCAAACCAAGCAAAGAACTCGCGCCTATATCTATATAAAACAAAATAAATATATATATATATGAATAAAGCTATATACAAGTTATATATTTACGAATATTGTAAAAATTGCAACCACAGTCGAAGAAAAACTATAAGCATCAAGCAAGCAAGCAAGCGAATGAGACAACAACAAACCGAAATTTCTTTGAAAAAAATACACAAACATTTTAAAAACCTCGAAACAAAACAAACCAAAATTTGCGTTTTCTTTTTAACCGGACTGGTAACTAACTATTCCTGGCTGGTAACTATTGGCTCACAAGCGCATGTCACACAAGCATCTCATCATCACCCCTTCCGATACCAATTGGCCCCCACGAAGGATATGCTACGATATCCAGCTAAAGAAGAGCTCCAAAGTCAAGTTGTTTCAATTTAGTATACTATATATAGCTAACTAGCTGCAACCTATTCGAAGCGTGGACTCTGAAGGATCCTGGCCAGCGGAGCAACCTGCAACCGGAACCGGAAATACCTACCTACGCCCCCCACTGTAATCCCATAAGAATTTAACGCGTTATACATTGAATGTATGCACTAAGAATAAAACCACCTACTAAGCGATTTCATCCATAAATATATATATATAGTATATGTATGTATATCGAATAGGCAAGTTATTCTTGATGTCCAAATGTACTACCATAACCATGTGTACCTATTAAAAGCCAGGCAAGTAGAAGGCCCGTTCCTGCACTACTCACTCTCCTCGAAATTCGAATCGGAACACTGCACTGAATGTCTAGAAATAAACCTTAACCCTCTTCGGTTTGAAAAATATATACATATATATAGATGGGTGTTAGCTTAGAGAAATGTTTCTAAAAAAAAGTCTCTTATAAAGCAAATGTAGGCCTTGAAGGAAAGCGAATTGCAAAAGGTTGGAGTATGAGGATAATGTTTGGATATTACACAGTATTTACTAGCAAGGATAACAGCACCTAGAACTTAAATATATATATATGTATAAAGTTAAGTGATAAAAGCAGCTGGCAAGGTTTTTCTTTTATTTTTTATTTGTTATTAAACATTTTTCTATTCAAGATTTGTTGTATATATTTTGGAAACCTTTCTTTTGGATAATTTTTAACTTGAATTAATTTTTACTTGCCAGCCAAAAAGTATGCTTTTAATTTCTCTGTCAGGTTTACTCACACACCACAGACACCAACACACCCCTACACTAAACACAATTTCCGGTTTTTTTGCAAACACAAATTTGTTGTTAACTGCGGACAGCTAGCAACAATTGGATTGAATAAATGATTGATAAATAAAAACAATTAAAGCAGCTACAGCGCTCTCTGAGACATCGATTCAGATTTCAAGGATATACCGAAATGTTCTAATTTTAAGCGAGCAAAGAAATGTTAAACATTATACATATATATCGAGAAAACGAAGTATGAATTATCCAAAAAGCTTTACCTACCAGACAGACCGTCGTCGAGTCACCTAATCAAAAAAGAGAACGAAATTTCACCCCATAGGACACCAACAACTGAATCTTATTATAAATATATACAAACTATATATGGAAACTGTAACTTCTAAGCCCTAAATTGTAATTAAACTGATCGAATATATGTATGATTACTGAAACTGTTTATACCAACCAACGACAACCCAAATCGAGACAAGATTAACTAGAGAACTCTCTGACCGGTGAGGAAAGTGAAAAGTATTAGGGCAGCATCCCTGCTGCCCGCAATCAGAGTTAACTGAAGCCACGATTCAAATCAAATGCAAAACCAAATCCATTAGCTAACACTCGAATCTGTGCAATCGGAGAGCAAACAACCAGTCGCCAGCGAAGCGAATATAAAACCATTTTAATAATTCTATTCTACTTAACAGGCAAAACCAAAAACAAACTCAATAAAGACAAAAACCGAATATACAATTTAAATGGTAGTTTGGTTTTTATTTCAAATTAGGGGAAGGCTTATGGAGGTAAAAGAAGCCGGAATATAAATACTTGATTTTTTAAAATGTTTGGTATAGTGACCTATATTCTTAAGGGGGTCAAAAGAGCTTTTGTTTAGCATTTTATCCTTTTTATTTTGTATACTTACTAAGCTTAAAGCTTTTATAAAAAGTATCCTTATGGCACAACCTACAGAAGTAAAATGTAGAAAATTGAGAATTTGATATTTGTGATATTTATGATATTTACATGATTTTTACTATAATTTTCCCAGGCTTTTGTAGGTAGTTTAATAAAGTTATTAATGTTTAAAATTACCATACATACATACTAATTCATTATTTAATTTAAAACCCATTTAATATACACAAAAAAATAATTATGTTATCTTTTTAGGTGATACATAAAATATCACTCATGCGCCCCGTTAGACACTGGTTTTGTTAAGTTTTAAATTACATCTAAAGGATTTTGCCAAAAGAATCTATCAAATAAAAAAAATGTATAAACAAATAATTATTATTATTATAATTAGTATTATTATTATTATTATAAATTATAATTTATATTGGCTTTACTACAAAATTTTAAATATAAATTTTAATATAGATATATCACTCATCCCGTTAAACAAAGTATTTATTTTTCTTCATTAAATTTTAATACTTAGGAAAACTACTAAAGGAAAACTCAAAGAAAATTTAATTCCAGAACTATTATTGACCCCAAAAAAATACTACCTACAAATAATTTTAATTCATATTTAAATATTTTCTTTAAGAATAAGTTACTTATTCTGACACTGACACCTTCTTAAACTAAAAATTAAAGAAAGCCTTAAATTAAATAATTTTAAAATATCACTCATACGCAGCGTGAGCCCTGGTAATTATTTCCCACCCATCTGGCAGCTTCTTCGCCACATTTTTGTGAATGAATAAAGCTCAAGAGGGGCAAACTTTACGCAGGCAGGAAGGCCAAAAGCTCGCTCAATGCACCCAGCACAGCGTTACAAGAAAAGGAAGATGCTCGCACTGAGAGAAAAACTTGGGGAGCCAAAGAGGTGGCTTTTGGGGAAGGGGACCGGAGCACGAGGTCTGCCATATGCCGCGTTGTATTTTGTTTGTTTTGATTTCGCTGCGCTTCGGCCTTTGTCGTTGTCGTTGTGGCTGCTGCTGCTGCCAGTTTTCGGCATCGTGTTATTTTTATGCTTGCCCGCACGAGAAGCTGTCGCTTTTCCCCGGCAGCTCGCCACTTTTCCGCTTTTCCGCCAGTCGTCGTCAGTCGCCAGCAGGACATCGAGCAGTGCAAGTCGCGCGGTCGCACTCCTTCGGCACGGAATTTCGGATTTTGGATTTTGGATGCTCGTGTGTGTTGCAGTTGCACTGCTGCCATGCGAAAGTAAAGTTAGTGGACTTGGTAAAGTTTCGATTCGTCGCTGTCGTCGTCGTGTGTCCCGTGTCCTTGCCGCATCCTTAGCCTTGCTCACGGTCACCCCCCCAAAAAGCCCCATCCAGCCCATCTAGAAAGCCAATTGAATGCGATACAACCAGGCAGGTGGGCAGGAGGACAAAAGCCAGTGCAATCTGTGCATTAGCATTAGCATAAAGTGCCTGGGCCATATATATTGACGTGCACAATCATATATATAGAACACATATAGCCGGAAGACGCAATGGCCTGAGCAAGGGGAAATCCTCCAGTGAAAACCCAAGGCTGCGGATGCAGGAAATCCCCCTGCAAAATGCATTTAATCCTGCTGTAAGGCGACCCAGAGACGACGACGACCGCCACAGGCCACAAGATGAGCGAACGCGGTGGCAGCGTTGGACCGGTGACCGGTGGACGACATGCTCGCGTTAGTCCAACGCCCGGACGTGGCAGCAAGATTGCGTATACGCCATGTCCGCGCTCTGAGCCGCCGCAGGATCTGGCTCTCGCCGTGCCGCCACCGCCGCGCAACTGCCTGGCCATACCGATGTCCTCGCTGCAAACGGCCAACGGACCCGGAAGCAAAGGTGGGTACTCAGGGTCATCCGATTGTCTGGCTCTCCTTAACCCGCAAACAGCCAAGGGCCGAAGATGTGTGTGTTAAATTTTAACCCTTTCAAAAGCGGACATGTAGTTCAATCAATTATTGAGTTGTTTGAACAGGAACATAAAATGTTTGCAGAACCCTTGGGAAGTCTGTGGGTATTTTCAAACTTGAACTTGACAGTGTTGAAGCTGGACTTTAATTATTCAGTTTTGGCTTGTAAGGCAAATAAAATTAAGTTTTTAGGAACAGAACTTTAGTGATCAAACTTGTTTTTTGATTATTAATTAAAACGTGTATTTAAATAGCGGGAATTTAAAGTCTTTAAAGTGATTTAAGTTCATTTTATTAAATTTTTAAAAGAAGATTAGTTAAGAACATATTAAATTAACCGAAATATGGCTTACAAATAAATATAGATTTAGTTTCCAACTTAATTAACTCCAAAGAAAACCTGAAAATTAATTTAAATACATTTGTTATTTATCTGAAATAAAGATATTAACATTTTGTAAAATCCCACAGCTTCCTTTAGGGTTCATTTCACATATTAAATTGCAGCTGTTGGAGGGATAATCTTTATTGAAAATATTATTAAAATAACACCTGAGTTCTCTTCACGTATTGTGTAAGCATTTTTGGCATTAATGGGCTAATGAGCGTGCGGAGACACGACGTTGGCAGGCAGTTGCCGTGTTTGTTCTTTCTAAAAGTGGGTTTTCGTTGTGATTTCTGATTTTTGATTCTGATTTCCGAAACAAGGGCTAGCAATCGAAGCATTTGTCCCTGGCAATCAAAACGAATCATACTCTCGTATGATACTTATTTTCACCTTGGCTCTGGTGCCTCTCCCCACGAGTATCCCTCTTTTCGCAGAAATTTGCATGCAACTTTTTGCAGCTGGCGTTGCTGCTGGGGCGGCACGTGACTTTGATTGTCATTTCATTGTCTTCGGCAATCATCAAAACGCAAACAGAAATTTTTTCGATTTTAAAGCAGAACTAGGGATAGGGAACAGGGGATAGGGGAAAGGGGATCCTAAAGGGGCGCCTGAGTGACAGAGGCCGACGCCGCATCAAAATCGATTGGCAATTTGTCAGCGCTGATTGCAAACAGTGCGATACAAAGGCAAGCCCCCGGCGAGCTTAAGATTTTCTATTCTAGATCGAAGAATTGCTCTTGTATGCAACCGAAATAGATTGCTTTGAAAGAGGGAAGGAGGTCTTTATTGCAAGTTTAAGGAAAACTAAGTTTTATTATTAAAGTTATGTGGAAAGTAAGGCTATTTAGGTATTTGGGAAGGCAGTACGTATATAGGGAACTTTTATTATAAAACAAGAATGGAAGTAACTTCGCAAAGCCAAAATTTGTGTACCATTGCTTTGGCAATCAGGTCACAACGTAGCCAAAAATACATTAATTAGAAAGCGTTTCTGTGCTAGGTTTTATTATTATTATATTATTATATTATTATTATTATAAATATGAATATTAAATTTAAAATTTTGATCTATTTTTGTAAATTTTAACGATTAACCCCTTATAAAATTTGAAAAAAATTGGTTAAAATTCTTTTTTCCACAATTAGCTTTGCTTTTGATGCTCATCAAGAATATATATGATTTATAAAGTCGAAAATGACTCCTTCACTGCATGGCTAACTTCTGACCTTGAAAAGGTGTACAAAAATGGGGTAACGGTGTCAGTCTCTTAGATCTATTCAATTTTAATTCTTAAAGTGTTCTTAACTAAATGCTAAAACAATTATTCTTTTAATATTTAATATAGACGCTTTACAATCTTTCTCAAAACCGTTTAATCTAGCTCAAAATCTTAAGCTTACTTTAAAGTCATTTGATTTCCAAACATGTTCACTTCAATTTCAAGAATTTTCCGTATAAAATCGTACAGGAAAAGTCAAGTAAACTACAGTTTGTGCCATCAACTGCAAGCCTTTACCCGTTTCCAGTTTACATTTGATGGATTTAAGGGCTTATGGTAGCACTTATTCCATCTGAACCTTAAGTCCCCTTGCATTTGGCTGGCAGCCACTTGGGGAAATTCATCCCCCATTGAGATTAAATCCGACTTGCAATCAACTACGACTGACAGCAGCCTTTGGCTGCCCATCTGTAACTATACTATATATCCCTAAATATATATATTCCTTCTCTTGAGTCAGCCGTAATGAGCTTGACCTTAGCCCTTGGCTGCAGCTGTCCTTTTTTTTTTTGGGGCCTGTCAGTGACAATCCGATCTCTGGCGGCAGCTCTGACTCTATTCAATTGCTGACCTCTGTGGGGAAAAGTCCAAGGCTTTGGATGGAAGCCGCCAATAAAAGTTGTGAGGAAAAAGTTATCAATTTAGTTTGGCAGCAAAAAAAAAAGAGATGGGGAAAAGCACCTGCAATGGCAGCCGAAATGGCAACCGTAGTCGCAGAGTCATAAATTTTGATAAATGAACTCGTCTGCCATGTCGCCAGCTACTTATCAGCGTTGTCATTGTCCAGGTACATCCCACTCCTGGCTACCCACTCACTTTTCCTCCCAACTTTCTTGCAGCCTTTCGCCCACCTCGTTTGGCAGGCTTCCAATGACTGTTGCTCGCATACCCTGGATTGGGGGGGTAACCTGGTTAGCCTCTCGCATATATTGCAAATCCTCGAGAGCATTCGCTGGCCGATGTGTGTGTTGTCCACTCGATTTCCCTGCCGCCGCCTCTAGTTGGTGGCATTTCAATTTACAGTTCGTTTGTTCGTTTTTCACAATTTCGCATTGTTATGCGGCGCTATTTCGTTCTCACCGCTGGATGCAGTTTTTTTACCGCTGCTCATGCATATGCAACAGCTTCTCTTGCATAAATCATTCGCAGCGTTGGCCGGCGAGAGTGTGCTGCCTACTTTTGCGGGCAGAAGGACACTCGTATTGACTTTTTCTAGCCGGCTGGTTAATTAATATTTGCCCAGAGACTGACAGCAGCAGCAGCCCTATTAAATTGCTGTGGGGTTTAGTGGGTCAGATTACCGACATGGATCCATCTTAAGTCGTCGCCGGCTTTGTGGGTCACTTTGAGGAGGAGCATAATTATAATTACGAGCAAGTGTGCTTACAACATTTTCCAGTTTGCTGCAGCTTGCTTGACGTTTTTGTTATATATAGTATAGTATATATAGTATATAGTATATAGTAAATATATGTTGTTGGGGGATGTTCTCTTCTGCTCCGCTCTGAGCTGAGTTCCGCCTTTCTTGCTGGCAATGGGACCATAAATTTTAAATTAAGTTGCAATGCCGTCGGTGGTTTTTTGTTGTCGTCGTCGCCGGACTTTGCCTTACTTTATTTGCAATATTGTGTGCAGCGTCGACAGCCGGAAAATGCTGCAACTGAAGCCTGCTTAATTGTGAGTGATGAGAGTGTGAGAGTTTCTGCGGTTACTGGAAATAATTGTAAACACGAAGGGTATTTTACTAAAGAAATATTGCCTGAAATTATTTAATTTTGTTAACTTGATCAACAGCAAAATGAAAATAAAACAATAATTTGTATTGCCAAAATATGAAATAAAAACATTTTCAATGGAAAAACATGACGAATTTCTTTTACTAAGCTTACCAAAGAAGGACAACATTTCTCACAAGTTTTAAATAGACATAAACAATCTCACATAACAAAAATAGTTTCCCCTTCCTTGCAATTCCCAGCCCACAAATATTCCGGGTCCCAGCAAAAACTTGGCAAATTAAACCATAAATATTTACCCATTTTTCACTTTATTCTCTTTTAAAAACTTGAGGCAGCTCCTCTTGGTGGAGCATTTCCCTTCGATTTCATGCTCTATTAAGCGCTTAAGTAGCTTAACCCCCTCTTTATATAATCCAGCACCGCCACCCCAGACTCTACCCTACGTCGATGTCCTCTTTCTTTACGCTCTGATTTATGCAAAAACCGAAAAATCCCATAAAGAAATATGGTGGAAATCTTTCCTTCATACAGGCACAGGCAAACGTATGTTTATTTTCCTGATGTGCTTGGGGTACATATAATTCAGAGGAAATTCTAACAATAAAAATCTTTAATGCATATGGCGCGGCATTCCGCTAAAACCCCGGCTAAAGGACTCCATAAAACCCCTTTCAGAATCCTGCATTTACGATGCCGGGGCTACCATTCCAACCCACTGCACCACCATACGCTCACGTGGAATTTATGGGCTGGTCACGCCCACAATCGCCAGTGCCATCGGGGTGCCATCACCATCTTTCTGCTCTCCTTGAAGGAATCCATTCCCGAGGAAATGAAATGAGTACCAGTCCTGGCAGAAATCCACCTGCTCGTTTGCCTACCCTAGTCCTTTTTGCAATTGAAAGTCACGTAAATAAAAGTCGGACATTGGGCTACATAATATGTAGGTCTCTCGTAATAGTGAATTCTTGCAGATGGATAAAATATAAAAATATTTTACGAGGGTAAGAATAAGCCTTAGAATGCAGGAAAGAGCCTTTGTATACTTAACATAACATATATTACACAGGAAATATTTTTAAATCTGAATAAACTGAGCTTAGACTTTTACGAAATTTATTTTAAATTGTATTCTTTAGTTCCTACTTTATATGTTTTCTTACTTCTAAAAGACTTTCACTTTCATCATTGGTAAATGCTTTATTCTTTAATTTTTTTCCTCTAAAATATAAAGGAAAATATTAATTTTAAATTAAATCTTTAAGACTGCATAAAGTTTGTTACTCAAAATTAATTTTATTCTACCATTTGCATCTTCTGTTTCTCTGTAAACAGAGTATCCTTAGTTTCCTTTCCAGCGATTAACCCAAAAACTTGAAAGCTTAAAGCCCATTTTCCTAAAAATGACTTGAAATCGCGCATTCGAAATTATCTCAAGCAAAAGACTCAAGCTGGCAAAGTTCTTAGCTGCCTGAAAAGAGCCAAGAAAGTCTTGTAATTTATTTAATTATTTATGCTTTTTACGCTTGGTTGTTGTGCGGCATGCAAATGCAATAAGGAGAAAAATGCAAGGGAGGCCGAGAGCTGAAACCAAATTGAGTTTTCATGTTGCAGCCTCACACACACAAGGATAAGGAGGATACAAGGATATAGTATGTATATATAGCAGGATATTAGAGATGAATGCGAAGCTGTTAGAATGAAAAATCGCTGACAGCAAAAACGGGGAGAAGAGTGGCTCTTATAAGAGCATCCCGATTTTACCCACCACTTTTGCCAAAGTTTCGACATTCATCACTTGGGCACTGGTGATAAGCCATTCTAATGAGCCGGAGCCAAAGAGACAGAGACCAAGGACCAAGGACACCCGGAATTAGTTCCCGGGGAAAACGGGGACAGGCAGCCTTCGTTCTTTGGGGAATAATTGATTTGCTGCAGTCGTTAGGCAAGATTAATGGGTTTTTATTTCCCAAATACTTGCCGCAGCCCCCAAAACAGATTCATATTCATTTTAATAGCTAAACAAATCGTTGAAGGACACTTCCCTGGGCATACTCTCACCCTCAATCGCTGATGGAATAACCTCAAACCACACACCGTAGTTCCTCCCTCTCTCTTTCTTCCGGTAATTGCTTTTTGTGGTTACCTTTTTTTTTGATCAGTAAATTGGAAAAAAATCGAGTCACAAATTATTAGAGGAAATGGACAAATTTGAAAAACAAGCGCATAAATAATGGCCATAATTAGCAGCAGTAGTTGACCATAGTTGCAGGGCGGGGGAGGTGTATGAGGTCAGGCCTGCCTGTCAAGGACATTGGCAGCACATATTTTCCCATAAAAATTGGCAATTTATGACACCAGGCTCAAACAGTCAAAGCCAAACAGGGAATGTGTGCAATAAATTGATAGGGAAAAATTTGAAAAACCATAAAACTGAGCTCAAAATTTAAAATCTGACACGTATAAAAAGTATAAATTTTATATCTAATTGTTGAAATACAAATTTAATATTTTTAAGTCATAATCTTTAAGAGTTTATATATTAAATGTCATATAAATATTCCCAAACAGCCATGATTGATTTGTATTTATTAGGCTGTCAAGATGAAGACTTGCGTTACCTTTTGATTGATTGGTATTTATAAAGGTAACAAATTTAAAATTTAACACATGCCTGGTGCTGTTATTTTTAGCTCTTAAGAAATACAAAATTAAATAAGTTTTTCTTGTTAAACTACATCTTTTTATAACAATTTTCCAGTTAAAAACAACCACATGCCTCAACAGATTGATTGATTTTGATTTATTATGTTTCAAAAAACTAAAAGAAGATAAATCCCTACCTATGTATATCACCCGGAAAATCTCGATCGTCCTTGTCGTCCGTCTGTTTTTTCCATAATAAATTTCTCATTTTTTTTTTATTGGATTTCTCATTGCGCTGGCTGTAATTTTTCGTTGCCGAAAGATGTGTCAACGGCAGCATCATAAATTTCCATGAACTCCCCTTTTGTTGGAGTCTTGATTTCAGCGCTCCGCATGAATAATGACAGTAAAAATTAGTTCTGGGCTTTCGCTTAGTCGGCCAACAATAAAAGGCGGACAGAATGGAACGCAGCTGTTGACGGACTGATAGACTGAAAGACTGACAACTGAGAGCTGGTCGTGGTCTCTCGTCACTATCAGCAGCGATCATAACCGAAAAAGGCTTAAGACAAAATGCTATTTTAAGGCGCTGATTTATAACCGCGACAGTTAAAAGGCAAAAGGTGACAGGCAGAGTCACTGGGTAGCCGCATTTCTCATTCAGTTTACTGCTGGAAGCCACGAAGAAACCACGAAGAAAAATGTGTCACAATGCAATGCAGAAGGCCTGGGAAATGAACAAGTTTAAGCTGAGCATGGACTTCGAGCCCACGGTCCTCGACTGCGAAAGGACCAATACGAAGAGGACCAAGCTGGCCACGCTGTTGCATTGGGTCAAGAAGCTCAATGAGTGCCCACCGGAGCCTATCAAATGTGACTACATGAGTGAGTGGTTGAGATTAACATTTATTTTAAGAGGAATTACTAGAAAAAAGGGGGTTTAAAAGGGGTTATTAGAGGTTCTTTAGGTGGATTTTTGGAGATTTTGAAGAGGTTCTAGGAGGTTTTTAAGGGGTTTAATGGATTTTTTATTTAGGTGTAGAAATGAATTATATAAAAATTATATATAAACATAAAAAACTAAAGGCTTGTTATGAGGCCACTTTGCAACATGAGAAAGAGTCTTTCTACAGAATACAACGTGCACCACAGTGCGTATGAGCAATTCTTACTTAGAAAAGTGCATTTAATTCTTTAAAAAAAATATTAAAAATTTAATAAACCAAATAAGTAATTTATATTTAATGAATTTGATCTAAAAATACAATATTTAAGTGCTCTAAATTGTAGAAACTATTTTTACAAACTCTTCAAACATATTAGTTAGGAAAAAAAACCCTTTAAATATATTTATCCTCCCAAAAGCCCCTTAAATTTCTTTTCTGTTTCATTGTAAAAGTTCAGAGACTAAATTCTTATATATGGTACGATTCAGCAGAATGTTCTTTAAATATTTGTTCTTGACAACCAGCAACTGCCTGTTTTTTCTGCTCTGAGTACACCAATATTTGGTTTAGAGTTGTGGGGTCGAATGGTGCTTGCCTTATGCCTCTAAGTGCAAACCAATTTCGTATAATTTGTGAATATGTTCTCCTCGCCTCCCTCGTATTTTGTGCGTGCTCTTGGCCATTTGCCCTTTGGCCCCAAATCGGAGTATTTGGAAGGGGGATCAAGGAAGGGACTGTGGCCATAGAGCTATATGCTGCCTGTTTGTTATGTGAGAGGTTACGGCCACTTGTGTCAGCATAGTCGTAATGGCTGGGAATTATTTATACATCAGCATTTCGGTTCTTGCCAATGGCTAACAAGTTTTTATGCCACTGCGGGTGGGGTGTGTGTGTGAGTGTGTTTGGTAATTGCATAGAGGAGGCACTTTATTGTGGTTAGATCTTATGCAAATATCAAATATCAAATATCCTGTCGAAATTGTGGGGGAAATTGTGGAGAAAATTGTGGGGAAAATTGCCAGAGGATTTCCATTCAACTTAACTAATTTGGAAGTGATTCAGTGAGTTGGAATGGTTATTTGATATCGATATTTGGTTGTAAAATACATGTATTTAGGTGTTATATTAATTTTGATGAGAGCTCTTCTTAAAATTGTGTCAAAGAAAATTACAAATGATATGAGTTTTGTTTAGAAGTTTAAATTTGGCAAGAAAATAAAGTTAAAATTACCGGGCCTTCAGGAAAAGTAATAATAATAATTATTAAAGTAATACAAATAATAATGTTAATTAGGGAATCTAGAAGCAGAGGATTTTGATGATTACTTAAAAAATTACAAATGAAACAAAATTACATTAAACATAAAATATATACCTAAACTAATGATTAAAATAAGTTAGGAAGTGACCATAATTTATAATCAACCAATTACTGTTTACTTAAATATTGATGCTAATAATTTATAATGAACCAATTGCTATTTAATTAAATATTTATGCTCATGAGTTAGTTTATTATTTAATTCAATGTGACATAAATTAATAATGAACTATCAGGAGTGTTTAATTTGATTGCCAGTTGATACAACACATTAAAATAGTAGTTCTGAGTAAATAATCTAAATAAATGTATGATACAAAACTATACATTTTTTGGTTTATTATTTTATAAAAATATACTTCTCTTTCATATATTTTTTAACAAATAAAACCAGGTTTATTTTCCTTTTTTAATACAATTAATAAACTTCCCTTTTCATATTTTTCTTCAACAATTTAGATGCTCTTCATCTAAATTCCATTTAGTATATACAAACAAGCAAGTAATATTTATTTAAGCAGGCGCTCACTTCGGTTGACTTTTTTATGGCCTTAAATAAATAAAAAACTGAAGAAAACTGAGGAAAACTGTTGTTTACCATAAAAGTTTGCTGCACGTCCGAATGCGCGTATAATCAGCAACTGTCGCCATAAACCCCAATGCAGTTTCTCCATCTCCTGGGGCTGCTTGTTCTTCGGCTTCTGCTTCTGGACCGTTCAAACATGGCCAAAACACACAGACACACAGAGGGAGAGAAGGAGAGGAGAAGGGGAAAACCCACAGCACACACACACACAGAGGCATAAACAGTTTCCGGCCACAACATTTACGCGCATTTTCGCTGCGAATTCGCTGCTGGTTTTTGGGCTTCTGTTTGGTATTTACACGTAATTTGCACAGCATTTTTCAATTTTATGTGCTCGGAAATGGTATGACGTTGTTATTTATGTTCTGCCTTTGTGCAGAGCATTTCCCTCGATTTTCCACACCCTCTCTCTCGCTATCGTGTTGGCCATAAAGTGACGAAAACAGCTGCGAAAATTGAAACTGATGCAGGGGCAGAGCTAAAATGCTGACACAGATTTACTTGCAATTTGCGGCGAGCAGCGATAATGGAATTTTAAATTCCACATCTAACATATATGAATAACCGGAATAACTGGCCAATAGGGCGCTGACTGACACATGGTATATATGGATATATATATGGGTATTTACGGACTGACTGATAGATAGCTGCCAGGCCCAATAAAACGTAGTTTCCCTGACCATCAATCGTGCAGCTTTGAAGGTCCCTTATCTGAATCAAAATAGAAGCTAAAGTCTACATTTTTTATTTTATTTTCTTGTTGTATCTTTTTTTTGTGCGGATTGACAGCTGGGACACATGATGGGTTCGTAGCAAAGAAGAGGGGCTTAAGACCTTATCACGTGGGTGTTTAGTCATGGGAACTTAAAGGGGGGAAGTATTCGAATCTTTAAGACCACTTGATGACTTTGTAGGTCCTTAAATATATTTTTAGAAATTAATATAAATAGGTTAAAGTGCTTGGGTATATTTTAATATATAGAAAATGCGGTTAAAATGGGGAAATTCATTTAATTTTTTATTTTTATATGAGTTTTTGTATTTTAAGAATCATTAAAGTCGATCATAAGAATCATAGTGACTACTCCTTATTTGTTTATGGTCTTATGGAGCTTAGAATTTTATATTTTTGAGTGTTTTATTATATTTTGAATTTTATCCACCTTTAATTATTTATTTTAACCTAAAAATTGGGCTGAAATTCCCCTTAAATTCCCTGCTACCCTGCTACCCACAACCCTCTTACTCAACACAGTCATGTTCTGGCTGTCATCGCTTGGCAAATTTAATAAGCAAAACTAGACATTGTCTTAATGAATGCCATAAATTAGATATTACGTTCTTAGCTGCTGTTAAATGAGGCCCAAATTAGGCAGACAAACCCAACTATAACCAACAATCAAGATGACATTCCCCGGAGTTTAACCAGCTCAACTCGATAAAAAGAGAATTAAACAGGATGGCAAGCAGAGCTTGCTCTGCTGGGAATATAAGTTGGGGGAAAATAGTCAGACAATCACGTGCCAAGCACCAACTTTCCAGGGAATAAGGAAAAACGAGTCCGGTGGAAGTTACGACCAGGCTAAACGCACGGAAAATAAAACTAAAAGTAAGGATGGTGAGTGGGTAAAATGCGAGATGCCACGAGTAAATTTATGCACACGTTAAGCAGCTCATAACGGGCAACTCAAAAGCCAGCTAAAGATTCTCGTAATGGTTGGAAAATGGCGACACAACCTACACACCTCCCAGGAGAAGGAGCAGCAGCAGCCAGAGCCCTCGAGTGGGCCATGAAAGCGGAATTCATTTAAATTTATGAACCAAGGAACTTTCATTGGGATCGCACAAGGGTTAAGCGGAGGCCCCTTCTAGCCACTTGGCCAAATTGTTTATGGCCAGGACATACGACGACGACGTCCTTCTCGATAAAGCACTAAATCAAATCCATGGGGCATAATCTAGAAAGCAATCAGGCCGGAGACAAAAGCCCAACGAAAGTGGATCATTAAAAGTAATCCCACACTGCCAGAAAGTAGCCAGGGAATAGAATATTTATTAGGAGACTTTTGTGATAAAAATAAGATATGTATACCGATGAAAACTAATATTATTTAAAGGCCTTATTTATAAAGTTTAAATACTACAATGATTTTTCATTAAATCCCTTGACTTTATTTAATATTTTTCCCTCGCTGTAAGCCTGCGGTTTTGCAGTGCATTTCTTTGGCTGATTAACTTTGTTTTTGCCAAGCACTTAGTGGCATGTTGCGTGTTTGTTTGCCGCAGTCCAAAATGCAGCAGAAACAGCAGCAACAGCAGCGGCAGTGTGGCATGCAACCAGGAGGGAATCCGTGCAGGGACAGAGGAGATACTCCTATTTGGGCCTGTGGTAGCGGGGCATAGCATAGCTAAGGCCTGACAACTGCGGTGGGCCAGGCAAGGGCTTAGACACATGTAAATCACATTTGGTCCCCGTTGGTGCTCCTGCCAGTTAAAGCCACAAAAATGAAAGCCTTTCAAACGAAAACCCTTTCAGGATGCACCTGAGCCGGGGATTTGCCAGAAACAGCACAAGGAATTCCATTTCAAATAATTCATTTGTGGTCTTTAAGCCTGGAATAATGAGTTTGAAATATTAAGAGATTGTTTCGCAGTGCTTGGAATATCCTTTGAGAAATGGATTGCCATAAATAAGGCAAATAAATCGCCAAGCAGATAGGTCATTAAGTTCAGCAATTAAATTATGGCAGAATAAACCAAGACATTTTGATAATAAGCTTATTTATCACAAGTTTTAAGTAAAGCTGAGTTATCCTTTAAAGAAATTGTAAGAAGAAATATCATTAAACTCTTACAAAAATCCTAGAAAAGAAAATCAAGCTTGCAATCACTTATAGCAGTTTTTATGGGCCACCAATTAGTCGCAGGAAGCCGCAGAGCGAACAGCAGTAAAAACCGGCGAATGACTTCCGGATGCCAAAGTCAAACTTTTCCCGGAAAGAAACATGTCCGTGCCTGGGTGAAGGGGAAAGCCTGACAGTGAAGGGAATTCCAAGAACAGAAACAACACATAATCAATAAAAAGTCGAGCCGAGAGCAAAGCACGCAGAGCACCAACAAAATAAAAGGAAAATAAAAGGAAGAAAAGTGAACCGAAACTACGAAAAGGTAGAAAACTTAGGGAAGCCAGAAAGGATATATATACAGGGTTCAGGCTGTTAGTTACCCTGTTAATATAATAAAACATAATATAATATTATATATACTAATATAATATATTATTTAATATAATAATATTAAGTAGAAAATGAAAAAGAAGTGAAGCAAATTTTGGGAAACCGAAGTTTGTATAGTCTTGCAGAGTAAATCGATCATAACTAATTATTATTAAATCTTTAAAAATATGTTTAGGTACTATATTCAATTTATAAATAAAAAATTACGAATAATATATTTCCTTCACTGAATCAGTTCAATATACCCCACTATTTCCGCCCCATTTTTGCAGGGAAATCCATGAAAATGAACCACTCTGTCAGCTGGTTTTTTATTTCTGTTTTGTTTCTGGTTTTTTGTTACCCATTTTTTTCCTGGCGCTTTCGGGACATTTTCGATTTCATTTTCACTTGCCATTAATTGTTCGGGCCGCGAGGTGGTTTCAGCCAGCTAAATGGACAGCCCGGCGATTTCCCACACATGAAATATATATACATATACGATAGGCAATAAATTTTTGATTAATCAACAAAAAGGGAGCAAGAAGAAAAAGAGAAAACCATGACCGTTCCACACGGCGTATACGCAACAAGTGACTCAAAGACGAAGAGCCACACACGAGCTTTTCACGGCGCTGCTGCTGCTGCTGCTGCCGATGGCTTTTGTTGTAAAATTTCATAAGTTCAAGTCACAAAGTTAATGAAAAATGCTCGCCAGCGAATGGCTGGCTGAGAGATCTGTCAGCAGTCGTCGTCGCGTCGGCGGAAAAGCGGAAAAGCTCGCCAAGTGCCAGTTGAATTCTTGCCGCGTCGCAGGCCAAACGTTTTTCCTTTTTCATAATTCAATTGGGAACGACCCAGAGCGTGTGAATATTGGAAAAAGATAGAAATATATTAATGGCCCTCGTTTCGATAAGCTCAAACAATCGCTCTATTGATTGCCGGATGACGCATAGCACGCATAGATCTATATCTAAATATTGTTCGTTGAAATGTCGTGCCTCTCTGTAAAAGCGACGTGAAATTAAACTAATTAGCAGCAGGCCGAGTCACAATATTACGCATACGCCCCCAGTGCAAACAGAAATTCGCTAAAGCAACAAAGGTGCCACCGCTGCCACCGTGTGTCCTGTGTGTTGTGGCCAGAAGCACCACCTGAAACCAGTTCAAACTGGTCGCTCAGTGGGCCAAGAGCCGTGAATGTGGCCGGAATTCAAAATGCAAAATAAAATTAATCACAAAGCGACAGTTATATGATCTTAAGTGAAACAAATCTGAATAAAATCGGTATATATTTAAAGGAAAAAATAAACCATGAAGTGAATAAGTTAAATCTAATAGAAATTTTATGTGTAACTAGGGAAAATTAATTGAAGAAATGTTCAACATTATAAAAACCAGTTAAAGCCCATATAAGTTAAAGGTTTTATACTTAGAATACCCTCAAAGATTTAATAAAAAAGTGCATATAAATCTTAAATTCATTCTACAGCATTTAATTCGCCAGGAAAATTTAGATCAAGCATGAAAATTCCAATTGAATCGAGTTTCAGCTGACTTTCGCCATGCAAATTATTTTGCGGTTTTAATTTTGCTTGTGAAATGCTTACGAAAAAACCCAAGAAAACACAAGTGTATAATATATAAGAGGGAAATCTAAGAATTAATTTACTCTTTCAGCTTTTAGCTTGTTAATCTGCAAACCGGGCTCTCATGTATCTATATGTATGTATTCGCCATACTCAGCTCCTACTCAGCACTCAAAATTCATTAAGAGAAACACCTAAAAACACACACATATAATATTGTAGAAATGTAGCCAAGGTCAAGGGCCGTACACCCCATGACCTACTACAAAAACAACAAAAGAGAACCAGAGCCCAGCACGCGCCTCTTTCCACCCCCTTTTCGGCTAAACTCATTTCTATATATTTTACCCAAAATCTAATTTTATACTCGTAATTTTTGCGGCTCTTCTCTGCTTCTTATTTTCGGTTTTTATTTTGGCAAAGCAACGAACCGAACGCGCAAAGTTTTATTTCATTAGCTTGTTTATTTTTGGCCAGAAAACGAAACGAAATTTTAATTTTTCTTCAGTCCGTTTGCGTTAATATCTCTCCTCACACTTGCCTCGGCCTCTTGATTGCTTCCTTTTCATTTGATTGCAGGCTTTATATATGTTTTTGTGGGATGTGGAGGCGATGAGTGTGTGCGATCCCCATTTAATGATCGGCATTATGGCTGTAACTGGGCTCGTAAAAGGAATTAATTATAGTTGGCTCTTGGCCACTTGAAAGTGTTGTAAAAATGTTTACGACTCCGTCCGGTTTGATTCTCGCTTTGCTTGATGGCCTGCGTGGTTGACTTTCGGTTGAGTGACAAGGAATTGAGTGCCAAAGGCTATGATGCCCAAGTGGCTGATGAAAGGAATTATGCTTAAGTAATGTACATGGGCAGCTTAGCCATCTTTGGGGGCGCCACGGTGCGTATGAGCAATTTGATGATGGGCTGGGGGAATTATTTCAACCAAGAGTAGTTAAACTTGCAGTTTATGGGGTAATCATTTGGTGAATTAATACCAGATGCCCCATATTTCGTTGCAATTATTATTCTCAATAAATTTAGGTAATGAAAAATTTATCTTTGACTATATTTTGACAATTTTTTAGTCCGTTTGCAGTTCAGTAATGGGCAGACTTTGGAAAATAATTTTCTAGCAACAAATTAACTTGGTCTTGTGGTACAATTTCCTAAAATGTTGCAAGCCATTAAAAATAGAATGTAAATTCATATGACTTGGTCAAAAATGTCTTTAAATACTGTTTTGTTTTTAGTGTGGAAAATCTCACTTAAAAATTTGATATAATTATTAGGCATGGGAAAAATTCTGTCAAATTTCCTTTTACAATTCATAAATTTGTTGAATCTTGTACAATTTTTCCTCAAATTCTTAGTCATTAAATTTGTATTTCCCAGGATTATCCTGCTTAAAAATTACGACCTAATAATTTTCAGAATTATTTCCCAGCTGTTGGAGTTTCCATGGAAATTACCCTTATTATTACGAGTGTAATTTGGCATAAAGCCCTAATTCTCCGACTAATTTCCAAATTCGATTTTGCTTTTGCTGACTCTGGGAAATTTTCAATTGAGTTTTCCCCTTTTTAATGCTTCATTTGAGCCCAGCAGAGCAGCAGGCTGTTTATAAATGGCGCACGTTTCCTTGTTAGCTAAGCACTTTTCAATTCCTGTGTCCCCCGCCCATTTTCTTCTTCCTGTCACGCCCCCTCGCTGCCAGGGCAAACAGCTGTCTAAATTTATCGCGTCGAGGCAATCAATAAGCGACCATAAAACTAATTGCGCCGTGTCTTGAACTAATTAAACTCGCACAAACACACGCGGCAGTAATTTGCCAGGCATTTGGAATTTTATTTTGCTCCTTGCTTTCCTCCTTTTTTTGAGTACCCTAGATGGGGTAGTATGAAATTGAATAGAAATTCGGCTAATCCTTAGTTTTTAATATTTTTTACATTATTTATATTTTGTATTCCCGAACAAATAAATATTTTGCTCCTTGCTTTCCTCCTTTTTAAATACCCTTGCTTCGGTTAATCCCTAATTCTGTAATAGTTTAAGATGATTTATAATTTGAACTTAAAAAGATATCAAAATTTTCTATGTTGTTCAAGTTTAACTTGAAATATGAAGTTAATTTAAATACATTTACTTTTATTCTAACTACCAAGGTTTTTAAACTTTGCCTGACAAAGTCTTAACTTACTATGTACAGAAATCTTCGAAATCTGGCATAAAATATAACATATTTATAATTTGAATCTACCTAATATATTGCTTAATTAATTAAAAAAACTACCTAATATATTGCTTAATTAATTAAATAAATACAACAAGGATTTTACAACATCGACCTGCTTATCCTCTTTTATTATTTGCTTTTAAGATTTCCTAGAGAGTAACTTGAGCTCGCGTAGGCGTATCCTGCGAGTGAGTTAGGCCAAGTTCTGTTCGCTTGAGCTAAGTAATTTTGAGGCGGAAATGGGCAATTTCCGCTTGCCGTTGCCACACTCGCGCCCACTTACACACACCACACACCCGCACACACACTCGCCTGTACTTGTGCACGCGTACTTGGCCGAAAAGCGCTGCTTGCTGCCATTTTTATTTGGCCAAAAGTCCGAGTCAACGAACTAAGCGGACTTAAGGCAAAGTTTGCGTGCTTAAGCCTGACGGAAAAGCCGGCGATAGAGCAGGGTAGCCAAAAGTCGAATTTAATGTGGTAGTTTTTGAGTGAATAAAATAGAGTTAAAGCTTTGAATCTTTATTTCTTGATTTAATTCCCATTTGACAGTTAAGAAAGTTTTGTTAGACTTGTTAAAACCCTTTAATTCTTGAATACGATCAAGTTATACCACAAAGAGTTATTTTATTATACTTTTATATTTTGGCTTTTGAATATTTATAAATTTTATATTTTATTTTATTTTATATTATTTATTAGGATTCTTTAAATATCACAGTTACAGATTTTTTTTATTCAATTTATTTTATTTTATAAAAGATTACTTGTGTATAACCTTTGCTTTATTTAATTTGTTTTCGCTGAATTAAAAATCATATTAATTTATTAAATATTAACATGAAAAATTAGATATAAATGAAATTTTTTTACTGAAATTAAAATTTTTAGTAAAAATTAATACGAAATATATTTTTGTACATCATGAAATCAACGACAATTAGAAGAGCAAGTAAGAATTTTCGGCCATTATTTTCTTCTTTGCTTTAAAAAAAAAAAACAGTTAATAAAAAAAGCAAACTAAACACAAACAAAAAATACCCCCAAAGAGCAGCCAAATTTAATAATTACCATTATCTCTATTCCGGCGGTGTGACCTCGGTAAATGCAAATAAATTACGGGTCCTTTAAAACAGAAATTAAATTTAATACACCGCGAATAACGAATAACGGACAGCAAACAAAAAGCGGTCAACAACAACATCAACAACAAAAAACGGAAACTTATTCAAATACAAACCAAAAAACAACAACAAATGAGATAGCAAAGAGCCAGGCAATCAAAAACGAACACAGATACACAAGCACACACACAGACACAGCGATTCAACAATTAGGAAAATCCAACAAAAACAACAATAGCATAAACGAAAACCTCCACAACCACCACTCCACCACCACCACCAGCAATCACCACAAGCTCACCATCAACCCACCAGAGTCACACCACCGAAACTCACCATGAATTTGATGTTCCGCAAGAACTTCCGGGAGGGGGCCAGCAAGTCGGGCGGCGGCGGCGGGAAGCTGCAATCGAAGGCGAACAGGACGAAGCGTTCGCGGGACATGGGTCTCGTCCAGCAGCCGGAGGAGATCCACTACAGGACGCACCTCTTCTTCTCACCCAACCGTCCTGGCTACGATGTGGGCGAAGGTAAATTCGTTCGCAAAGCGTTTGCCTTGCCAACAAAAAAAAATAAAACAACAAAAGAAGCAAGCACAGCAACAATAGCAAGAAAATAAAATAAAAAACAGCACACACAGCAGCAGCAACAACCAAAGCTAAAGCAAACATACAGTAGAACATCGATGGGGTGAACTGGGAAAATAATATTATTTAATATGATAATTAAAAGCAAATCAAAATATAATTGATGTGAGTTGTCCTTAGAAAGTGGGCGGAAAAGTAAATATTTTCAACAATTTTAAATTATCAACTCAAATAATTGAAATCAAATATAAAATTATATTAAGATATAGGGTTTTAATCACGTCTTTAAGAACGAAACCTTACTAATTTAAAGAATCTAGAGAGTGGGAAGGTCTACAATCTCACTTCCTGGAAAAATTTATTAATATTTGTAAACCTTAAATAAACGTACAACTTTTGAAGCCTATATTCTTAAATTTAACTTAATTTTGGCACAAATATTTAATCAGAAAATTAAACAGAAAATAACCTTTTTAACGTTTTCCTTTTAATCGAAAAATTCGAATTGGATATTGGAAGTAGTGAATGTCTGAAGTTACTATAAAAATCCTTTTCCCATTTTCAAAAACCACTAAAATAAATACAAAATATTATTTAAAACATTAATAAAGGGATAACAATTTTTGCTTTATTTATATAATATATTTACTTAATTAAATATATTTCCCTGTTCACTCCTTCGACTGTCTACTGTTCAACATTTTTGCCTAGCGCCCATTTCAATCATCCACAAACATGGCCCACATTCCGTCTCATTTTATATCTCCATCTCTTTCTGTCTCTCTCCTTCATCTCCATTTCTCTATCTCTGTCTCTCTTGATTACTTTGATTCCTTTGTAGTCGCTTGAGCCTGGCCTGGCTCTCAGTTACCTGTGTGCTCCATTAACCTGGCATTTGCATTTCAGTCATTTCGCAGGGCATTCAATTGAAATGTTTCCATCAATTTTACAAACAGTCGAAAGGCAGGGAGGGGGCTACACCAGGGTGGGGTAATTGCAGGTTAGTTTAATTGATTCTTCAATATTCATGAATGGCGACAGTATAAAAGAGGGACAGGTGTAGCCATAATTGAAAGGTGGAGAAAGCACTTAATTGCATTTCATTTGCGGTCAGGCGAGAGTTATAATAAAGTCATTAGAAGCCTGAAAGCTTATTTTAATTAAAGATTAGTTATATAAGATTAAAAATAACAAAAAAAAAAAGATAAAAAGTAAAGTCCGCCCGAACAGGGACTTGAACCCTGGACCCTTGGATTAAAAGTCCAATGCTCTACCGACTGAGCTATCCGGGCATATGGTTGTTCGTGGATTTAAAGGCATTTTTCAATAAGAGCTCACCCAAAAGTATGCCAAGGAAAAGGCAAGGTGATAAACAAGTACACATTTATGGCTGCAGATTATTTTTGAAACAAAATTGATTGACTCATTCGCGGGCACTTCAATTTTAATCATCACTTGGCAAAATATTAAAATCTTATTTGATTGTTGATATTTTTGACTGTGTTCTTTCTTCAAATACTTCCTGATGATTTTCTATATTTATATATTCATGCAAGAATAAAGTGTACCATATTTTTGGGTCTCTGCGAAAAATCTCCCCAATAAAATAAGTCGCAACAAAACGAAATAAGCCCTCAAAAGTTTATATGGACAACCATTTTTGGAGGGGTTATTTAATTTTTTGAGAAATTAATGAATTAAATCCCCAAACAGTACATCACAGCTGCACTTACCTGAAACTTACAAACTTATGTATAGTATATTTGTTTTAAAGATTTTTTCCCAACCCAAAGCCATATCCTCTTCCCACGAAAATCAAGTCTAACTCCTAGCCAGCCCAACAAGACCAAACTCGAATAAAATCCTCTCCTTCCTCCACAAAACCAATACATCAAAATCTAAATTTGTAAGTCATAGCAGCTAATTCTCTTAATTAATAAGGTAGGTTTTAATTTATAGCCAATTGTTAGCCTTATATATGTAAATACATTTTTTTGCGCTTACCGATCTGTTTTATCAGCTTTATATATAGGATATAGGACTTACCAGCAGCTGAGGACACTCAGTTACCTTTCGTCGCCACACCGATGATTAAGTCCTTTCGAGCGCAGGGGTTCAAACTTTTTAACACACGATTATTAACACAGATGAGAACGGGTGGAAAGCCGCGGAGAGACTGAGGCTGCTGCGGCGATACGCTTCTATTTAGAGGTGAGGAGAAATGGAGAAAGAGACAGGTTGATCGAGAGCGAGAGATAGGTCGAGAGCAAAATACAGAGAAGAGAGAGAGAGATAGATTGATACATAGTACAATTATCAATTTCTTTGAGTTTCTTTCTTTCTCTGCCAATTTCTGTATATCTCACTATCTCTCGCAAACTCTGGCTCTATTTCTCTATTTATCTCTCTCACTCTCCCTCTATTTCTCAATTTTTCTTAATCTCGCTCTTGTTCTCCAACTTTCTCTCAATCTCTGTCTCGATCTATCTCAATCTCTATCCATATCTCACACCTATAAATAGAGGCCCCTCGCCGCAGCAGCCTCAGTCTCTCCGCGGCTTTCCACCCGTTCACCCGTGTTGTGATAATCGTGTGTTAAAAAGTGTGTAAATAACTGATAACTGTGTGAAGAACCTCTGCACTCGAAAGGACTTAATCATCGAGGAATCTTGGCCACGTCAGCGGTGTGGTGACGAAAGGTAACTGAGTGTTCTCAGCTGCGGGTAAGTCCAACCCAAGACTATTATCCTATATTTTATATATGTATAAAGCTGATAGCACCGATCGGTAAGCGCAAAAAAATTTATTTATTTATATAGGGCCAACATTTGGATATAAGCTAAATGCTAACTTATTGGAGGGGTTTTATCGTTATGAAATAACTCCTCGAAATTTGGATATCTATTTCGTTTTTGTTTTGGGGACTTATTTTGTGTACAATTTTGTGTTTTTTTTTATACATTTTAAAGTCAAATTCTAAATAAATAATGAGATGTTCTTAAAGAATTTATATTAGACACAAAGTATTTTTTAAAGTATTTTTCAAGAAGCAAATGCAAGATTACCTTGTGGTAATAAAATACCTTACCTTGTGTTTCCTAATATAATTGTACATTTCTTATAGAAATCTTTATCCAATAGAATTATTTTGGTGTTTTTGATGAATTAGTTTAAATTGAAATTTCAAAAAAATAAATCCCCTTTCATTGCTTTACTAACCCTCAGTCTCAGGAATTCACCTGTTAATGGAAATTACTTGCTATCAAAGCATCGCTTTCGCCTTCTAAGCTCTGCCTTAGTGTGAAGTGCATATGTGATATGAGTGTGTGGGTGATATGAGAGTGTTTGTGTGTGTGAGCACAAAGGTGTGTGCGTGTGTGTAAGCATCAGCTAATCTTCCAGTTTCCAGTTGGCTTGGCTTAAAGGGCACCCAATGCGCACACAGACAGAAAGCAAATGCGAGCCGCGTATGTAAGTTACTATTTGATTTCCCCTTTAACAATTCGTACTTGCCACGCCCACCAGCGCCTGCGGCAATGGCCTTGAACTTAAGCCCAGCCTTAAGCCAAAAGGTCGAAGGAGTTCTTAGCAGCGGCAACAGCGCGCCAAGTGGCAGAGCCTACTAACCCCACGAAACTGATGAATGTGTCTAGTTTTGGCCAAAGAAAAATAAAGATATTTATAAAGGAAAATTTCTAAAAACGAAAAGGAACTTAGTCCCGTGCCTCTTTCTTAGCACTACATATAAATAATTGGGTCGATTTTTGGGTATAAATTATAATATAAATTATATATAAATTATAGTCAGATAGTTCAAGCTTGGTTACTTAAAAAAAATATATTAAGCAATGAGACCTTGGTTCCCCCGCCACCCGAATCGACCCAATCTTCTCCAGCACACCCAGGCACACACACACACACACACTACTGATACTCTTCCTGCACCCTCATTCCCCTACCCTCCCCCCTTTTAAGTTGTTCTGTTTGCTGTGTGTTTTGTGTTTTGAGTTTTGAGTTTTGCGTTTTGTGTGCATATAAAGTATCGACAGAATCCAATTGCAGAACGATGTAGCGCCCTGTCAGGCATACCCAGCACACCGATCTCGAGCAACGCTCCCTCGCTGGCGCTGCCGGGGAACCTGCCCTACGAGCTGGACTTGCCCCAGCCGCTGGTCGACCGCCGGCCGTCCGTCTCCCTGATGCGATGGAACAGCAACGGCAGCAGCGGAATGGGTACGGAGGCCACCAACAGTGCCGGCAATAGCCAGTTACGCCTGCAGCAGCAGCTAGAGCAGCAGCAGCAACTACAGCAGCAGCTACAGCAACATTACATGGCAACAGCAACTGCAACAGCAGCACAAGCAGCAACAACAGCAACGAGACTGGGGTACGCTGATGCAACGGTGGCCACGGCAACAACCACATTGCTAGCGGCCGCGGCTGCAGCCACGCGGCAAGGTTTGAGTCCTGACACACAAACACACACAGTTCCCCCTGAGTCCTCTGATATGTCTGAAAATCCATCGGATTCTGAACCGATCTGATGCGTTCTCAACTATAGTTGTTGTTGTTGCTGCCTAAAAAAACAAAAGAAATCAAAATCGATCAAACACTAATGTCATAATGCCAGCTCACACGAATACACCCCTCCCAAGTAAGCAGGGCTGCCCACACAGAGCGCCCGAGGGACCCAAGCAAGCTTCGTTTGCTAGCCGAATAAGTCTTGGGCCTCTCGAGGTTTGTCTATGTGCAGCTCTGCCTACGAGAAAACCACACCAAAGCACTCAAAAACCCAGAATCCAAAGTTCCCGAGTTCCAAAGTCCCTGATAAATAAATATCTCTAATCCCACTGAAAGTCTTCTCCCCCCTAATGTGCACGTGTTGTATGTAGCTAACCTCGAAAGAGTACCACCTCTCTTGCTGCAAGTTCTGTCTTGTTTAAGTGTTTCCATATCCTTTTTCGTTCCTGACTGTTGGAGATATAATACAACATAATATATATTACCAAAAAATACTGAAAGCTAGACATGTTCTCGGCGACGCTTGAAGTGTAGACAGCTTTGCTCTCGCTTTCAGTATTTTGCCGCCAGCTTCCGGGGAATCACAAGCACTAAAAAAGGAGCTTCAGGATATATATAGTATATTTCTGTAAGACTCCAGTAAACCAGCTTTTAATTTATGCTCACAAAAGGATCTTAAGCAGCTGCTTTTGACAGCTTTTCGAAAAGCCCTCAAGGATCATCATTCTTAAAAAGTGTTGTAATTGTCATCGTCAGCTTGCCGAAAGCTAATATGTTTTGATGTACTTTTTAATAACTAAATGGCTAACTTTAACCATGTCCTTGTATTAACCTAGCTTTTAATGGTGTCTTACTGTGCCTTACAGTGAACTTTGGTGGCGGCGCCAACTCGGGAGTCACACGGGCGGAACCCATCTCGCTGGCCACCCTGGATCGCGACTGCTTCATCATTCCCGTGCATAGTGTGGATCGATTTCTGCCAGCTGGCATACCGGTGAGTATATTTACATATATGTTTAAGAAGCTACAAATATTATTCCCAACAATATGGGATCTTTCATTGAAATAAATTTATATTCAAATTATGTTTAAATTAAATTTAAGAGTCAATTTCCTATAATTCATTTTAGCTGCCTGCTCTGAATGCCGAGGGCAAGGCCATGAGTCCTCTGAGCGTGCTGGAAGTCTCCGACCCCAAGCTCTGCATCCTGGTGCATTTGATGAGTCCTTTGGAGGCCATAGATCCGGTAATGGAGTCGCCACTTTCACATCCGCTGCTCAAGCAGCGCTCCATAGCCGCCGAACTATTGACGGAAGTGCAGCAGGCCAACACGGCTGTGGGCGGGATGCTACTGGCCAACATGGAAAAGAGTTGTGCGTGTAATTTAATATTTAAATAGGGATTTAAGCCTATATTTCCTTATTAAAGTAAAGCTAACTTGTAGTAGTTCTTCTAGCATAAATACTTTTACTTTGGTATTAGAATTTCTCAGTCTTTCCTTAGTTTTTCCCAATTTTTTAACCTCCTAAAATAAATATATATCCTCTATCCCCCAGCCGAGTTCCCCTTCATCTCGTATTACCTGATCAACACGCTGCAAACGGATCCTTCCAACTTCTATGCCGGCCTGCGCGTCTCCTCGCTGTCCAAGTTCGAGCCAAAGGCCCTCAAGTGAGTGCTACTCGAACTCAAGATATTGAGGCCCAGGGAAATTGCCTATTTATTTTCCAATCTCGATGCCGATTCATTCGCAGATACACTGCCGCCCACACCTTGGACCTGTACAGCGAGGTGGCTGCCATTTGCCGGCCGCCGTTGGTGCTGCCCTCCAATGAGGCTGGCAGCTTCAAGAAGACGCAGACAGCGGCCACCGGCTATATTATTAGTGTGTTCAAGGTGGGTTTGCCACCCCGCCCCCCAAAAGGGAGTTGCTGGAAAAAGTTTCATGAAAAATTTAATTTTAATTCCGCAGGTTTTCGAGGGCGACGATGGCGAACGATTCGAAAAGAATTGGCTCTACTGGACAGGCGCCCGGATGCTGTACAGGTATGTTCGACACAGAGAGAGAGGAGAGAGAGCGCCTTTGGAATGGCACTCGTTACTCATCCCGATGGCTCCACTCCACTGATTGCTGCTCCATTGTCCCAACCACCTTTGCAGGTACCTGCCACGTGCTGCCGGCCTGAGGCGCATCGCCCTGCACAAGAGCACCTCGCAGAAGGGCGACAAGATGTACCTGCTGGTGTGCGAGTGTGCCGACCTGCTCAAGGACATCTCGCTGGCCGCCTTCCTGATCCCGGCGCTGCGGGCCCGACTCTGCGGCTACACGGGACTCTATCGACCAATACAGGCCTTCTAGTCGCGCGACTTTCTACTCGCCTCTCCTCCTGTACATAGCCAGGGCAAAAAAACTAAAGCGAAACCAACACTGCAAACAAACTGCACCTGTTACACGTGATTTTCTGATTCGATATAAACTTATATATATATTTACTAGGCCTAGGCAGACTTTTAACTCTCTCTCTCAGCTCAGCAGCTCCGACGATGACAACTTAGTAGAGGGGCAATCCATATCCATGGCCAGGTGACTTCTATGATAAGTAGTAGACAATATACTCAAGGTAAATCCATATCGTGTGCTAGGTTTTTCTATAAATCATATAGAGGCAAGCCCAATAAATAGGACCATATCTAGTGTGAGTTGGTAGCGAAGAGAACTTCCATTTTAGCCACAGCCAATAGAGATTATATATATATACTCATCGTAGGTATAATCCCAGCAGTTAATCACAAATATAAACGCTGAATTTTGCGCTGAAATGTAGGCTATGAGATCTGCAAACCAAAGTCAATTCTTAGCATAAAAAAAATGAGAGAAAAGCGAGTTTGTTAGGGGGACACGTGTAAAATTGAATGGGTTTCATCGGTGGGGATGGGGGATCTAGCTAACTTTGCCCAAATCTAACAGAAATCTGCCAAAGACATAAGCAAAACTAAAAACTAATCTTAACTAACGAGTAAATCAAACAATTATTTAAAATTTCAATTTTTTAATTCTAAGCGTACGCCAAATAGGAAATTTTCAATACGAAATTAAACAATTTAATGCTTGGCCATAGCTTGCCACAGAAACACCCTAGAAAATATACCCTATTTAATAGCATATATGTACTTGTAACAATTGTAAATAGTTCGGTGAACTTTTAAGGCACTTACTTCACACAAAGAGAAACATATATAATTTTGCACAATACCAACAGAATCAAAAAGTGCTGTGATAATTAAACTAAAGCAGAGCAGAGCCCCACTAAAAAGAAATACATAACGATAACGAGGATATGTAAGGAATAACACAAACCACAATAGAAAATCATTTCATCCGGTCAAGGACAATATCATTTTTAGCTGCCATGGAAAATGTCAAAAGTCTCTGGCTTATTCTTTCCCAAATTAATACGATTATTTAGATATTTAGACCTTAATAAAACCAACAACTTGCAAAGCTTATGCTAAGCCTAAAGCCTAAGGAAATAATTATAATAATTACCGAAATGTTTGAAATTTTTTGTCACAACTTAAGCTACAAGCTTGAAGCCAATAACAATAAAGCGTAAAATTAAAATTAACTTAAGTTCCTTAAGGGTTTCAGCCGAATATATTGTCTAACAAGTATCCGCCCCGTGGACTCTTGATCTCCGCCTCCCGTTTTCTGTGCAGGATGTAGGCCTCGTACTTCTGCAACTGCAGAGGACCCCAGTTGGCAGTGGGCTGCAGGGCCATTCGCAGTTTCTGGGAAAATAAAAATATATAATTTAATTAAAAATACTATTTAATATATATATCCTGCACTTACGCTGCTGAAGCTCTTGCCCGGCTGCTGGAAAATCGTATACAAGGCCCAGAAGGGCAACTGCAGCACTCCCAGTCCCCAGATAATCCAACCCGCCATATAGTAAGCTGGCGGATACTGCACTCCGCGGTAGGTCAACGGCTCGTAGCTACAGAGCATGTAGACCAGGACCAGGAACATCAGTCCCGGCGCCACAAGGGCCCAGCAAATGCGCCAGTAGAAGCTGGTCTTCACATTCAGCATAAACTCAATGTCGCTGCAGATGCGCTTCACTCCATAAATCCAGCCCACAGCCAGCAGTTCCGCAATGGCCAGAACCAAGGCTATGAAGGTGCAGCCATAAAAGTCCACCAGATTCAGCACAAACTGCCCACCCGGCGTCATGTACACCAGGCCGCAGAGGAATCCAATCACAGAGGCACCCACGGCCAGCAGCCAGTGTGGCAGGTGGGTGAATCGATCCTTGACCACATTGATCACACAACTCGCCATGCCTATGTTTGAACCAATGCCCAGTACCAGGAGCATAAAGAAGAACAGAACAGCAAATAACTGTGGCAAAAAGGTAAACTTGGCTATGGCCTCCGGGTAAGAGATGAAGGCTAGGCCAGCTCCGCCCTGCACAACCTTGGAGATATCGTCGGTCTTGGTATCATGGGCCAGATTGCCCAGAATGCCAAAGATAATGCAGCCAGCCAGGATGGAAGTCAACGAATCAATGGTGGTAATGATGATCACGTCTCTGAAAAGGAATATAATATATATATGAGTGGGTTTTCTTTCAAAGATTTCGAGTCCTTACTTGTGCACATTCTTGTGAAAATCATTGAAGGAGGCGTACATAACCAGGGTGCCCAAGCAGATGGCCAGGGAGAAGAACATTTGTGTAATTGCCGCATACCACACATGCGGATTGAGCAGCTGCGACCACTGTGGCTCCAAGAAGTAGACGATTCCCCGCCAGGCACCCGGCAACGTGACTGCTCTGATCAGCAAGATGAACATGATCACATAGGGAAACAAAGCCAAGAAATAAGAGGCCTTGCCCGAGCTGCGAATGCCTTTGCACAGAACCGTGCCAATGATCATCCAGGTGGCCATGAGACACAACACAAGATCCCAGCTGGGCGTGCCCAGGCCACTCTCATCCAAGTTATCCGGTTCCCGGAGTACAGTTCGTCTGCAGAAATGAAGAATTAATTAGGGATTTTTAACGAGTAATTCAAAAACCCACGTAAAATACAGCTCTGCGGAGGATATGCCCTGTACGATGGAGGTGTCATTAGCGGCAGTTGCTCCTGTGGCTACACAATTGCTGCCCCATTCCACCAAGCAGTAAGTCCAGGGCAGAATCTCATCGAAACTGGCCACCAAGTATCTTATTGTCAGGGCCATAATGCAGGCATAGTACGTTGTGGCCAGGGCGGTGGAGTACACCTGACCATAGGCGATACCTAAAAAGGGGTAATTGATAGATTAAATATCTTCTGAAATCCTCTCAAAGTCTCACCCTTCATTATAGGCGCCATGTCGAAAGCCTTGATGCAACCACGACTCGAAAACTGGCCAATGATCACTTCCAGATAGTAAACAGGTCGCCCAATCAGCAGGAGGACTATCACATAGGGAATCAAGAAGGCACCGCCACCATTTTCCAAAGCTATGAAAGGAAATCGCCAGACATTGCCCAGGCCAACGGAGAGGGCGATGCAGGAGAAGAGAAACTCCACACCCTTGCTCCACTGATCCCGCTGGCCCGAGGATTCCGACGCCACTTCCTCTTGGACGACGTCGCAGTTTATGGTAAGCTAAGGGTTTGCAAGAATATATATTTAATTTGCCCATTGAGGAATCTACGGAGCACACTCACTTCCTCTCCTCGGGCTGTGTATACAATGGCACTGATCCCTGTGCTCACATCTGGTTGTTCTCGGCCAGAACCTTGGTGCTCTGCCATGCTTCGTCCAAGCTTCTCGTATTCTACATCATCCATAGTGTCGGATTAGGGCTGATTTAAGGCATAAAACAGTAAATGGAATGCAAGCAATGGACAACACAAAAGCTTAGGTGCAAGTAGATGAGAAAGCAGAAACGAAAAACAGGAAAAGGGGCTTCCTCTTAAGCACTTTAATGCAGGGATTAGCCTAACCAGACAAGCGTTGTTATAAATATCACAGGGTTATTAATATGTGAGTACCATTTCCAGCTGGTTATGGATTAATTGAAACCTCTGTTTGTCTTTAAGACAATTAATTACGTGCGAGATTCCCCAAGTTATCTCGAGCATTTACGATTTATGTGCTTTGCTTCGGTTTGCTGATACGTAAAATAGCAATGGAGGGTTCAACGGGACTATAAATCAAACCAAATGAAATGTTTACCATGTTTCCAAGTTCTGGAACCAAGGTGTCTGCAAATACTCTTGAAAATCTGAAGAATCGTCTGAAGAATCGTCTAAAGAGTCTTTTCTTATCTGGCTAGAGAGTGTTAACAGGCCAAAGGCAAACACAATTTACCAAATCACATTTAAGTATAACAGCCAGACGACAGACGATGAAAGTTTGTTGGTCTAAGCTTAGATTTGGTGGACAGTTTGGGTTGTTTCTGTTATCAAAAATATGCTGGATTTAAGTTGTAAACACGTGGGGGCAATTTATCCTTTTTATCTCTGTCAAACACGCAGTATTTAATCTGCAACCAGCACAACACACACAATACACTTCTTCAACTTACGGTCTAAATTTTGGAACAGAACCGTTCCCAACAAGCTGCGTAGCGCGACTAACTGGCATTCTGTAGATAATCTACTGGGAAACCTACGAAGACACTGCCGAAGCAGCTGCAGCAGCGGCGACAAATACCACATTTGCAATACCGAATGGATGGAATCCATCTAGCTTCTAGCCGAAATCTTTCGAGCCTAGGAACTACTTTATAGATTTAATATCAAATTTAAGCATCTTTATCTCAGTACTTGGCTTGTAATTGCCGCAACCCTGCCCCCAAATATGCGAATCACTTTAATTAACTGCCCCAGATTCAGATTCCTGAACCAATCATAGCTAATCGATTCATCATGCCGCCACCGCTGCCCTAAACGAGACTTGACCAGATTCTAGAAAACTGTCTATATTGAGTATATGTGCGTGAGAGCCAAAAAGAACATTAAATTTGTGATGCCATATCCGTGCGAGGCCTCAGGAATGTAGCAGGTTACAGGATGCAGTGGAAGTTGGAAGTCTAATGCTCCTGCTGCGAAAATGACTCATGCTGAGCTCTCACAGTTTCCATGTCTTCGATGTTGGCCACCATAAGATGAGCATGATTGCTTCTGTAGAAAAAATAACTATAATTATTATAATATTCCGGAAGGAAATTTGATCCACTCACAAACACTGCTTCAGCTGTGCAATTTCCATCATCATGGAGGCTATGCGCTCCTCGTGCTTGGTGCGCATTATGGCGGTACGCGATGCCTGCTCCTCCAGCAGCCTGATGGTGTTCTGCTGCTTGGCCACAGTATCCTGTTTCTCCTGCAAGGCTTTCATTACTTGGCTGACCTGCTCATTCTTTGCATCAAGTTCGTTGTTTAGCTGGAAGGATACAAAAGAGTAAGCATATATTAGGAATAAAAACGCAGGACTAAGTCCCACCAGATTGATGAGCGTATTTTTCTGGGCCATTTCTTGGAAGATTTGTCCGTATTTCTCCTTAAATTTCAACTCGCTCTGCTGCAGTTTCATTATGGTAAACGAACGCTCCGCCAGAAACTGCTGGTTGGCATCCAGTTGGGATTTCATCCTGTGAATTTCCCAGTCGGCGGCTGTTTTTAGCTGGCTCTGCAGCTCGCTGCAAGGGGAAAGATATAAGATATTAGATATATGCAGACTTTGCAGATCAGTTTCACTCACGTCATATTGGTCATGCAGTCCGCGTGCCGTTGGACTTGTTCAGTGGCATCCTTTAGCTTAATATCCGTTTTCTCGAGGCGTGTACACATCCGGTCACAGCTAAAGAGTAGAAAGGCATTAGTACTTTTTATTACCAGAAAATACTTCACACTTGCATATTCTTAACCGACGAAATCTTAGCTTCTAGACACTGCATGGTAGATTCCTTTTTCTTGCTATCGACCAGTTGAAGAGCATTTTGGGAGGCCATCTCCTCGCTGAGTTGCAGCTTTTTCTTCAGTTCACTGATGGTTGCTTCACGTTGAGCCAGCTCATCGGTCAGCCGCTTCTTGTTCTTGCCAACGGAATCGTTAGCTTATAGATTATAATAGATAGATTATAATAATATTCATAGAAACTATTCTATGAAAACCTACGAGATTCTTCCACCAACTCTCGATTATCATTGCACGCCATTACCACAAACTTGTAGGTACCCGGAAGCTTCTGGCCCTGACTGACCATGGTGCGGATCTTGTACATAAAAAGGTTCTGCAATTGCTCCAGATTCTTTTGCTCAGCAGTGAGAGCCTGCAACCAGTTCTGTTTGGTTTGCCCTGACCAGGCTGCAATAAGAAATTAGGTTATGGAACCCTCCCAAACCAGTAGAAGGTGGTACTAACTTGGTCTTAGCGTCTGTATGGAATTAGATCTTGTCAATGGTGTGCACGACGCCGAGCGCACTGGAGTCTCCGAAAAGCTTTCCGATTCGGATTTCTGATCCTGTTTCTTTGGTTGAGGAGTACGCGAAGTGGGCACCGGGGGGGTATAAGCCTGGAAAATATGTTCTCAATAGAAATTAGAAGAAATCAGAGAATATTTTAACTCACCCATAAATCAGCACGGTTTTCTTTATAACGAGGTATCCGAGACCTCAATGCAGAGGCTCTGTTGCCTAGGATTAAGATAAATAAGTCATATGTAGTTTTGAAACCATTTAAAGTCTTTTACTTACCACGAACGGTTTCAGACATGTTGGCCTTCGAAAAAACTAAATGTATAATTTATATTTTACTCTAGACTAAGTTCTGAATAAATATGTTTTCTAACAAGAAAAATTTGAATGTTTTTTTACAGTACAAAAAAATGTTTTTACGAGTTTAGAGTTTAGACATAAACTGAAACTGGAACTAGGCTTAGTTGTGTTCAAATGTAATATTAAATTGACAATTGGACAAGACCCACTGTGACTTTGTTTAGAATAAATGTGTGTAAACAAAAGAGCTGATAAATGGCCAGGGAAAGACATCAACAATCAGCAAACCCCGCTAGAACAGAATCACAGAGCACCAGTGGGTCTCTCTGTCTGCCTCTCTTTATATTGCTCTTTATAATCCACTCACCCTACCCTACCGATGCACATCGTCTGTCCAATAATCGCCTCTGGGGGAAATTTGCATTCAGTTGCTGTTCGAGTGCGTTCCGAGTAGGTTCTCCAGTCCACACATAGTTTTCCCAGTTCCATAGATCCTTCTGTTAGGCACCCATATTATCACAAAGAAGGCTGAAAATCATCTGAAAGATAGAAAATCTCAGCTAGTTAATAGACTTAAAAATTAACTTACTAATTTCCATATTAAAACCTATCAAAGTGAAAGCTTATCCACCCCTTTTGAGTGCCGTGTTCCCCCAAAGGGAAGCCCTAAAAGTGCCTTTAATGATGATATATCTACGTGGATGGGTTACGGTCTCTCGCTTCTGGGGGCAGCAGTTATTTTGCTCACTTTTTTCCTGTAGACAGACGGCGTGTTTTTCAATTGAATTTAATCAGTGACGTAGCGGGTTATATAGTGCACATATATACGCGATGCGATCCGATTTTCAAGGGGTAAACAACCACGCCGCCTAGTTCAAGTTCCGCATGGCAATTGCGCTTGGCTCTCGAAGGAAATGGAAAGTGTATATATCTACTATATCTGATATATGTATGTATATCGGGTAAAGCTATCTCTAGTTGAAGGCTGCATCCGAGAATTCAAGTTCAGTTCGGAACTGGGACTAGGCCCCATGCCCCAATGCCTGCCATTGACATTCGATACGAATGCGGATAATTAAGACAATTAAGTGCACTGAAAATGGTGGCCAGAAATAGTTTTCCACAACCACGTGGCGGGTCTAAATGTGTGTTTCAATTAAATTTCCTTAATTTTCCAGTATTTCGCAATGCGAACTTTGGCGTGTTTGTTGTGGCTGCTGACTGTGGCGAGGATTTTACCACGGATCGAGGCCTGTAATCGGGTTCCTTTAGGAGCCACTGCTGCCAAGTCACCGGTGGACGACAACTATGTGCTGTCCGTGGCTGGGAATGCCCAGACTTATATTCCCGGCCAGAAATACAATGGTGAGAGGTTGGAATCTACTGCCATCAGTTATTTAGGATATATTTCTTACTCCCCTTAGTAAGCCTCAGTGCCTTCTCGGGTCAAACCTTTGTGAGCTTCATGCTGGCCCTCGATCTGGAGACGGGCGAGAATGAAGGTGATCCCAATGCCTTGGGCTCGTGGGAGATTAGCGATCTGGCCGAGACCCGCTTCAGCCCGCGCTGCGCCAATCTGGTGGAGAACACAAACACGAATGTCAAGACCCGCGTGGACGTTGTCTGGGCGGCTCCGTCCATTCCAGGGCAGGGCTGTATTCTGCTGCGTGCAACGGTGATGCAGCATCGTGATGTGTGGTTCATGGACGATGGCTTCCTCACCAAGCGCATGTGCGAGGAGGAGGCGGATGATATCGACATACAGCCCAGCATTGTGGATCCCTGTTGTGCCTGCGATGAGGCCAAGTATGAGGTGGGTTCTCCGCAAGAAGTTAACTTTAAAAGTTAAATAGTTGAGCTTATAATCATGCATTCCAGCTTACCTTCGAGGGCAAGTGGTCACGACACACGCATCCCAAGGACTTTCCCGCGAATAGCTGGCGCACCCGGTTCAGTGATATCATTGGCGCCTCCCACACTATCGACTACAGATTCTGGCAGTATGGAGAGCTGGCCAGCGAGGGCCTGCGCGAGGTGGCGGAGCACGGTTCCACTCGCACGCTGGAGAGCGAACTGAAGGATCAGAGCGAGCACATACGGACCATCATCAAGGCCAGGGGCATTGCCTATCCGAATGTCACGGGCAAAACGTTTGCTGTTTTCCGCGTGGACTCCAACCATCACTTGATATCTCTTGTCTCCATGGTGGATCCCTCGCCGGATTGGATCGTGGGTGTCTCGGGACTGGAGCTGTGCCTGCCCAACTGCTCGTGGGTGGAGAACAAGGTGCACAATCTGTATCCCTGGGATGCGGGCACGGACAGTGGTCCTTCTTATATGGTAGGTGCTTTGATGGATTCTAAGACAAGTTAGTATTCATGATTTTATAGTCCGCAGATCAGCCGCAAGTGCCACCGGATGTGGTGCGTCGCATCAAGTCCAACTTCCCCAACGATCCTCGCTCTCCCTTCTACGATCCCACTGGAGCCGACATGAAGCCCCTGGCCACCTTGCACATCAATCGGCGAAGGCTCTACGAGAAGAACTGCGAGTCCACTGACTGTGAGTCCTAGATCTTAGATCTTAGATCATTATTAATCTTTAAAAACATTCCTATAGCGGAACAGTTGCCGCCGGAGTGTGCCACGCATTCCTGGTCAAGGTGGGATGAGTGCACCACCAAGTGCGGACCCGGCAAGCAGTACAGGATCCGTGAGTTCAAGAATCCCGTGCTGGCTTCGGTGAGCAATGCATTTAAAGATCGAGAACTTGTCCTGTAATCTGTCCCCATCCCGACCATAGCGTCATCGATGCAACAATGCACTCCGCGAGGAAAAGAACTGCGTGGGTCGGCAGTGCGCCAGCTTCAACGAGGAGGCTGCTGAGGCAGCTGAACAGGAGGCGGGGGGTGCTCCTTCTGCCGGCCACGATGATCCCCAGTGTGGCCTCTCCGAGTGGACCGAGTGGTCCTCCTGCACGGTGACCTGCGGCACTGGCGAGATGACCCGATCGCGGCATTACCTCAACAAGAAGGCCAAAAAGAAGTGCCAGAAGGCGAGCAGGGCGCGCCTGCATGAGACCAAGATTTGTGAGGCCATGGAGTGCGGTGGCGACATCGAAAATGGGGGTGCTGATGGTGGAGATCCCAGTGAGGAACAGGAAGGCGGCAATGGCGAAGGGGGATCCGCCGAGAAGCGATCGATCTTCCGGAACTTTGAGAGCTACAGCCAGCATCGAGAGGACTTTATTCCACCCGTTTGCGGGGTCACACCCTGGTCGGACTTCTCGCCGTGCCTGGGACCATGTGGTGGCCATGGCCGCCGGCAGCGCATCCGTAAGGTGTGGAACAACAACCAGGTGTACGGTGTGAGTGACCCAAACGATGACGGACAGGATCCCTGTCGGCACATCAAGCTGCACGAGGAGGTGAACTGCACGAATCCCAGCTGCGACACCATTGTGCCCGGTTTCTGCTACGACGAGTTGGTGGACAGTCCCTGCCGGGACAGTGATGTGGCCAACTACTGGTACTACGACCACGTAAGTGACCAGTGTGCCATCTACTGGTCGGATCGCTGCGACGTCAACAAGAACAAGTTCAAGTCGAAGGAGGAGTGCGAGGACACCTGCCGGCTGCCGCGCCACAAGCAGGAACTGCAACACGACGGCCTGCCGCCCGTGGACTGCATGGTGTCCGAGTGGGTGGCCTACAGTTGCAATGCCACCTGCGGCGATGGCTACCAGTTGCGCACTCGTCGGGTGCTCCGAACGCCCAAGTATGGCGGCAAGCCCTGTCCCAAGCATTTGGTTCGTTTGGATCGCTGCTATCAGCGTTGCGAGGACATGTATTCCATCAGTGGCCGTGGCTTTGGCGAACGTCGGCATGTTGTGAAGGCTCCTCCGCAGCCGGAGCCCCGGGACGAGTGTCGCTACTCGGAGTGGTCCGCCTGGACGCCCTGCACCGCCAGCTGTGGCGACAATGCGGTTCGCCAGCGCACTCGCACCCTTCTCAACACCGATCTGAGCTACAAGTGCAAGGACCGCGTCCGCATGGAGAAGTGCGTGATGATGCCCTGCCTGCTCAGCAGCAACGACGAGCCGGAGAGGTGGTAGCTCGAGGGAATCTTCAGCTGTAAGAAGTATTAATTGTACATCACATATATGTAATCACAATCGTACGAATAATCAAATATATGAAAAGCTTCAGATTACCCAAAGGTTGGGCAGAGAAATTAGTATTATAAGTGGGAAAATTAAGAAAACTCTAAGGGTAATCTTGTTAAAAATCAGGTCTAAATAGTTCCAAGAGGTTTCAGTTTCCTAAAAATTATTTTAGCCATAAAAAGTAAATCGTTTTATTTCCGTCTCACATCAGTTTGTCATTGACCCAGATCCATTGTATAAACCGAGCAATTTCCGAGTGATTTTTGCCTGGTTCCAAGTTCAAAGAACCCGGCTCCGAGCATCTTCAATTGAAGAGCGTGCCACGAGAGACAACTATTCCCAATTGACGGGAACTCAATCAAGAGATGGCACAGGCGCCGTCTAAGGGGATAATTGATAAATTGCGGAGCGCTCATCGATTAATGGCGACGACTCACCCAATTTTGGCACTCAGTCGTCGTTGAGCTGTGGACCCAAGCGGATCGCCAAGTGAGTATGCAGCGACTGCTCCGCCTTTTTATGCTCCTCATTCCATTGGCCTTGGAAGTGAGGGGAGCCTGCAATCGCGTGCCACAGGCAGCCACCGGCGAGAGATCGGCGGTAGATGATAACTTCAAGATCCTGATCGATGGCAATCCCGCCACCTATGTGCCAGAGCATCAGTACAATGGTGAGAGTGGTGCCAATTTCATAGCATATTTGCTTTTATAATATATATACATCTCTCCAGTATCCTTGTCCTGTCCCATCAACTTGAAGTTTGTGAGCTTCACCTTGGTCATCGAGCCCGAGGATCAGTCAGCGCTCTTAAGTGGCCTGGATATGACCGGACACTTTGAGCTGCTGGGCACCACGGACACCCGATTCAGTGTGGGCTGCGAGAACATGGTGGAGAGCACCAACACGAATGCCAAGACCCACATCGAGGTCTCTTGGATAGCACCACGTCATCCGGACAGCGGTTGTGTGTTGATCAAGGCGGGTGTGGTCCAACATCGCGATGTGTGGTTTCTGGACGATGGCTTCCTGACCAAGCGCATATGTCCCGAGGAAATCGATGAGCTGAATAGCTTGACTCCGCCCTTGGAGAACTGCTGTGCCTGCGATGAAGCCAAATATGAGGTGAGTTTAAGAACAACACCGAAGATCTCCTTTTTTTTATCCTTCCCTACCAGATCGTTTTGGAGCGCAAGTGGGCAAGGAATACGCATGCCAAGGACTTTCCCGCCGAGGCCTGGCGCACCCGGTTGGGTGAGGTCATTGGAGCTTCGCACAGTCACAGCTATCGGTACTGGGCCTACGGAGGCAGGGCCAGCCAGGGCATGAAGGAGATGGCCGAGCACGGTGCCACCCGGACCTTGGAGAATGAGATAAGGGAGAACACTCAGGTGGGTCCGTCGAATAGAGCTTCTCAAATGGTTTCAATCCTAACATCCCCAATAGAGTGGCGATGTGAGGACCATAATCAAGGCCCCGGGCATCCCTCACCGTCTGAATGCTTATGGCACCACGCTGGCCAATGCTCGCGTGGATCCCCAGCATCATCAGATCTCGCTGGCAGCCAAAATAGATCCCTCGCCCGACTGGATACTGGGCGTGGCAGGACTGGAGCTGTGCCTGAGCAACTGCACATGGCTGGAGCGAAAGGTGCTGAACTTGTATCCCTGGGACATTGGCACCGACTCTGGCCCTTCCTATATGGTGAGTATAAAAGAATGGTTCTCAGGGATTCCTGATTAAGGTGTCTTCTTTACAGTCCGCCGATCAGCCTCAGGTGCCGCCTGATGTGGTACGCCGCATCACCTCGTCCTATCCCAGCGATTATCGTTCGCCATTTTACGATGACACTGGCGCTTCCATGAAGCCTCTGGCCACGCTCTACTTGACCCGGAAGAAGCTTTACATCCGGGAGTGCGAAGAGGGTGAGTAAGCTGCGCCTGTGACCACACATTCTTTATCCGGGGCCATCTTTATAGCCATCCACGACGGACCATTGGAGTGCGCTGTGCATCCCTGGAACGAGTGGACCAACTGCAGCACGCGTTGCGGTCAAGGCTACTCCCAGCGCTTCCGAAGCTATAAAAATCCCAATCTGGCAGCCAACTACAATTGCCAACAGCGCTTGGACGAGATGCGTCAGTGCCAGGGATCCCAGTGCGGACCAGCGGAGGAGGAGTTCGAAGCTGGCGAGGGTAGCCAGGGCATGGAAAATTCCAACTCGATGGCCGAATGCCAGCTGAGCAACTGGAGCGAGTGGTCGCCATGCTCCAAGACTTGCGGCAGGGGATTATCCACGCGCACCCGTGACTACCATAATCCGCAGTCCAGGCAGCGGTGCTTGTCCGTGATGCGGTTGCCGATGGAGGAAACCAGGCAGTGCATGGGATCCGATTGTGGAGGCACCATACCCGACAACGGCGAACTGGACGCTTTGCCTGAGCCAGGCTTGGATCAGGATGGGTATGATGGTCAGCGGCCTACTTGGAACAACAGGCAGGGGAACGCCTATAGCGGATCGAGTGGTAACCAGGCCTGGAACAGAAAGGGAATGAATAGCGCAAGTGACAACAGCTTCAACAGATCACCCTACAATGCGATGGATAGCTCGCAGGACACTCCAAACTCACCCTACAGCAAGCCAGAAAATCAGCAGAGGCCAGCATATAATCTAGGAGATAACAGAGGAGGAACCTACGACACTAATCGTCCAGAACCAGGCTATCCTTCCCCCAACTCCTATAGCAATGATAAACTGGTGGGCAGCAGACCCGGCGGTTACGGTGATTACAACAGCGAGTACACAACTCCCAGCTTCAGGCCGGGATTTACAACACGCTCCCCGTACGGAGGAAGGTATCCAAGTCAGCAGCAGGAACCTGAGGACTCTACCAGAGACACCGGAAAAGGCAATGGCTACAATGTGGTGCAGGATTACTGCTTTGAGAAGCCCTATGCCTCCACTCGTCCCTGCCTGGCCAATCCTGTGGTGGTGAGCAACTATTGGTTCTACGACCACGAAGAGCACGAGTGCAAGATCTTCACTACCGACAACTGCGATGAGAACAAGAACCGCTTCCGTTCGCTGATGGCCTGCGAGGGCACTTGTCTGCAGCCGCAGATGAACATGGAGAGCTCCGAAAACGATGCCATGGATCTGAATGGCGGTGGAGCCTACGGACAAGCGGGTGGTGGATCCTATGGACAAGCAGGAGGTTCTTACGGGCAAAGAGGAAGTTCTTACGGGCAAGCAGTTGGGTCTTCTGGACAAACTGGAGGTTCCTACGGACAAGCAGGAAATTCTTACGGACAAGCAGGAGGTTCTTATGGACAAACAGGAAGTTCTTTTGGACAAACTGGAGGTACCTACGGACAAACAGGAGGTTCTTACGGACAAGCAGGAGATTCTTATGGAAAAACAGGCGGTTCTTACGGACAAAGAGGAAGTTCTTACGGACAAACAGCAGGATCTTACGGACAAGGAACAGCTGGATCATATGGAGACTCCGCTTACGACTCACAATATGGCGAAGCAGCTGGGGAAATCGGGGAGCCCATGTCGCAGACCAGAAGCAGATATGATTCACCCACTCGTGGTCGTTATGGAGGATGAATTAAACTTTAAATAAAATATCAAATAACTTTTAAAGCCTATAAAAATACATGTTTTTCACAAGAACCTGAAAAGTTGGGAGAGTCTCCCACTCTCTTACTTCTCACTCCAAGAGTGCCCCACGATTGAGTCTCCCTTAAGCAGCCACCAAGAGTGCGGATCACTGATTTTCCGGCTTTCCGGCAACGTCGCCTGATAACAGCTCCGTCGCACTCTATTTGTATCAGTGGGTCATTCTTATCGGGACTCACAACACAAGCTTCCAAGCTTCTCTCTTCTCGGCTTTTGGCAAGCCATTTCTCGGGCATCGCCGCTCAGTTTGCAATAGTCGCTCGCGCTGAATGGTTCTGTACGATTAAAGTTCTCCGAAAACATGTGGCGGTCAAGCGCTGCTCCTCTCGTGGAGCTTCTTCTGCTGGCGCTGGCGGTCGGTCGAGTCAGCTGTCTGATCTGCACGCGTCGCCCGGCAAATACGGCCACGCCCAAGTCGCCGGTGGACGAGAACTACGTGATAAGCGTGTCGGGCAATCCGGAAACGTACATTCTCGGTCAGGAGTACAACGGTGAGAGCAAGTTCAATGGCCCTGCGCTTGAACTTCGCGGGAGATTGCCTAGCTTGGTGGGCCTATCGCACTGAGTGTCCCAAGGCTGACCGCCTAGATTTCGCAATGTTTATTGTTTAGTAAACAAAAAACGCGGCTCGACGGCTCTTCGGGTCTGGCGCTTATCTGGGCGGACCTTTGCGAATTAGTTGGAATTCAAGGTCGCCGATAAGGGCCGCCGCCTCAGCTCGTTCTTACTCTTCTGGTTACTCAGACCGCTTCTCCTTCAGTTTCCCTGAATGCCTTCAATGGCCATCGCTACATCAGCTTCATCCTGGCGCTGGAGAACGAGAATGGCGACTTTAGCTACAAGGACGACTTGGGTCGCTTCGAGCTAAGTGACCTGATCGAAACCCGCTTCAGTCCCAACTGCATCAATATGGTGGAGAACACCAACACGAATCCCAAGACCCACATGCACCTGACCTGGGTGGCGCCCAGTGAGCCGGGTAGTGGTTGCATCCTGATACGGGCCACGGTTCAGCAGCATCGCGATGTGTGGCACATGGACGATGGCGGACTAACACGACGCATCTGCGAGGAGGTCGTAGACGATGTGGAGAGCCAGCCAACCACGCCCACGGTGGATGTGCCATGCTGTGCCTGCGATGAGGCGCGCTACGAGGTGGGCATGTCAGAGAGTATACGCGACGCCAGTTACCTTCTCGTTTCCTATTCTTACAGCTAATATTCGAGGGTGTCTGGTCGAGGAATCTGCATCCCAGGGACTTTCCCACCCGCGGCTGGGAGACCCGCTTCTGTGAACTGGTGGGAGCAGCCCACAGCGCCGATTATCGCTTTTGGGAAGCCGGAGCACTGGCCAGCGAGGGAATCAAGCAATATGCCGAGCACTGCAGCTCCCGTCTTCTGGAGCGAGAGTTCAGCATAAACTTTCGGGTGACTCTATGCTGCTTCTCTGTGAATGAGGACTCTGTATAATCTTTGATCTTCCGCAGGATGAGAAGATACGTACTATTATCAAGGCCCGCGGTCCTTCGTTTCCCAACATGAACAGCAAGAGCATGGCCTCGGTGCGAGTGGATCCGCTGCATCACATGGTGTCCTTCGCCTCCAAGATAGAGCCCTCGCCCGATTGGATTGTGGGCGTCACTGGGCTGGAGCTGTGCCTGCGCAACTGCACGTGGATGGAGGAGAAGGTCATCAATCTGTATCCCTGGGATGTGGGCACGGATGCGGGTCCCAGCTACACGGTAAGTAACATTTATCTTCCTGCTCTTCAAACTAAAAATCTCCCTCAATAGTCTCCGGATCAGCCACAAGTTCCGCCAGATGTGATCAGGCGCATGCGCTCCGACTTTCCCAACGATCCGCGTTCGCCTTTCTACGATGAATCCGGAGCTCCTATGAAACCCATGGCCATTCTGACCGTGAAGCGCCAACGCATCTACGAACGGAGATGTGCGGATGAGGACTGTGGGTGAGGTTACAATTGATAAATCATCGCTTAATCGCCTACCTTTGCCAGCTAACAACGATCCGGAGCTGCCACGAGAGTGCCTCACCCACCCCTGGTCCAGCTGGAGCGACTGCTCCTCCAAATGCGGCGTGGGCATGCAGTACCGGCGGCGGGTATACAAGCAACCAGAGCTGGCCAGGATCTACAACTGCAATGTGGCGCAGTACGAGGAGCGGGAGTGCCAGGGCGAGATGTGTGGACAGAACAGTCTGATGCGGAACGCGGGGGAGTTCGAGGAGCTGGAGCCCGGCCTGGGAATCGGAATCGGCGGTAATTCCTATCAACCCCAGCAGCAAGGGCGCGCCGAGTGCCAGCTGGGATCTTGGAGCAGCTGGGGCTCCTGCAGCGTGACCTGCGGCGATGGCTACGAGATGCGGCAGCGGCAGTATCTCAATCCCCAGGCGGAGTCCAAGTGCCAGAATGTGCATCGCATGGAGCTGCAGGAGACGCGCCGATGCTCCGGCCGAGCTTGCCTGGGTAATCTACCGGGATCCTACGGTGGTGCTGTGGACACTCCCTACGGTGAGGTTTCTCCTGGAAGAAACCCCTACAGACAGGAAGAATCGGGACCGGAGGCAGAATCCTTTGGCGACTACGATCAATCTGACCCGGATCGAGGTGGAGCCGTAGGTGGTTTCCAGGTGGGCAATCTCAAAGGCAACACTGGCAACTGGCCAGGCAATAGACAGAAGTCCGACGCGTCCTGGCTGCCAGAGCGTCAGACAAACCTTGCCAGGAATCCTAATTCCTACAGGCAGCCAAGCTACGATGGAAACTACAGGCAGCCAAGCTACGATGGAAACTACATTCCGCCAGCTAGAACCGAGCGTCCCACGTGGGCGGGACAACAAAGACCCAGTGATCCCCGCCTGGAAGATGTCGAACGAGCTCCTTGGCAGCGTCAGAGGCCCGCTGATAACTACAAAAACCAATTTGCAGGCAATTTAGATGATCCAGAAGAAGAGCCCTGGCCAAGGAGGAATAATAATTACGAGAGACAGGATGCATACGCACCTGCAGAGGATCTAGATCCATCTCTGTCCACCCGCTGCTTCCAGATGCTCCAGACCGCGCAGCCTCGCTGCCAGAATCAGACGATCACAGGCCAGTTCTGGTTCTACAACTTCTGCGAGGACGAGTGCATGCTCTTCGCCACAGATCCCTGCGACCGGAATGTTAACAAGTTCAGCCGGTGGGAGGAGTGCCAAAAGTGCCGCCAGCCGGAGATGGCTGCGATGCAGCGAGAGGCGAGCAATTCGCCGGAGTGCCGCAATCTTCGATCCATTTGGCTGGCCGAGGAAAGGGCCAGGCAGGAGCAGCAGGCCGGGAGTAGGAGGCGCCACAACAGCGGCTTCAACAGGCAACGCGGTCGAAACTCGGCTTATAATCTATAAACTTTAACCAGTATAAAAACTTTGAATTTATTTTGTTCAAGGAGAAAAGAAAAATTACGCGGTTATATTTTGATGTTCTTACAATCGAACTATCGCTATCGATAAGCTATCGCGGTTTGTGACGTCTCGCAAGTTTTCGCATGTCACCTGAAACTTTGTGCCCCATGGAAAACAGCTGACAGACGAAGAAAAATTACTCAATCAAAACATTTTAAGTCACCTTTGGATCTTTTTTAATTTAAAATGTATGCTTTTATTATAAAGTATAGTTTTTAATAAAGTAAATTAAATATTGTTAAATTTGCGCATTCTGGTCAAGCCTGACAACTCTGCGGCTTGGAAAATCACAAAACAAATTGCACAAGCACATAAAACGGTTTAAAAACAAAGAAATTTACAAAATGCAACGATTTCGAATTATGGCGCGCGGCATACTGAGCCTGCAACATGCCACGTCTATAATGACGCAGCAGCAACACCTCCGGAACCTGTCCGTTCAGTGGCCCCTGGCAATGCCCCAAAATCAAAGCCAAAAGCCGGCTGGCGGCGGTGGAAAACCGGGAATAAATCCGAAACCACGCCCCTCCGCCTCAGCACAAAGGATCACGCTCATCCAGCAGAACCAGGCGATGAGCATCACCACCCTGGAGGAGGCTCAGAAGCTGGCCAAGCGGCGGGAGTTGCACTTGGTCCGCTTGGGGGAAACAGATGCCAAAACCGGGCGACCCATTTTCAAGTTGGTCCCTACCACAGACGACCCACTATGCTTTCTATTAACACAATTCTTTGCAGACTAATCACCGCCTCCGAAATGCTGACCGACGACACGGAGAAGTCCAGCGAGAAGGGCAAGGAGAAGAGATCGGAGAAATCCCTGACCATTGGGGCTCGCATCACAGAGCACGATCTGGCCTCGCGGCTGAAGAACATTGTCAGGTGGCTGGGCAAGCGGTACGAGGTGCGCATCCTTATCCAGGGCAGTGCCAGCGGATCGGATGAGAGCGGCGTCGAGCGGATATTGAAATCGATTGAACAGACCATCCGAGAGCCGCAGGTTGTGGGAAAGATAGTGCAAAAGCGCACCAAAGGAGGCTACGTAAAGTTCAGCATCATGCCAGTGGCACCGCCGCTTGTGGCCACTGCCACGACCCAGCCGGTGCAGTCGTGACAACTACCGTCGCCATTGCCTCGGATAAGCCATTGGTCGGTGGTAATGGCAGCGCCTGTAATTATGTCCTGTCGTCACTTCAACGAATCATCAAGGCCTGGCCACCGGAACGAACCGAGAGCCATCCTGGCATTTGCCGTAGTTGGCTCTCTTTTAGCCTTTAAATACATCTGCTGGCATCAATATCGGATTAGAAGGAAGGATTGCCAGGACATGGAAAGGCAGCCCGATCCTGAGGGGTCTTGCAGGTGATCCTCTTACACCTGTTCCTGTTCTTAGTTCCTGAAAACTTCTCAAAACTTTTGCATGAAATTTTAAATTAATAAAGAATTGGCCATCCGTTTAGACTCATTGTTTATTTCAAATATTTATGACTTGTATAGGTGCCATTGGTTTAGCTTGTATTCCGTTTAAAGATATAGGTTTCATGTTCTTGTTTATGTATTTTAAGCACACGTAGACATTGAGTTGTTATTTATTATTATTTCTCCTTACGCTCGCTAATTACTATGTTTAATTAAGTTTAAAAAGCAAATGTTTAGATTCAACTAAAGTGTACTGTTTACGGTTAATTACAAAAGCAAGTAAAGCTGTTTTCGGCCTCGATGGGAGTCCATTAATTAATTAATTGGAATTCTGATGATATAAGGTTAAAGCAAAGGGTGTAAGGGATGATTTTGCATTATCAGAAGCATTGATAGCTGTGAATTACCAGTAAAAATATAAAATAAATAAAGCGATACGGCACAAGGAACATGTTGAATCACCCAAAACATAAATAAAATATCTTTTAAATAATTTAGTTTACAACTAAAGTACAAACTGTTCTTGGAGAGCTCAATATAAATTAATAAACTAATAAATTAGGAAAAGCAATTAATATTCAATGCTAAATGCCGCGATAACAAAACAGTTGAAAAGAACTCACGCTATATCGTTACAACTGATAAGCCTCATTCGGGGTTGTTCGAAAAACAGGGAGCGTCGATAAGCAGCAATATGGTTAAGGGAATTCGTTATACATTGGATTTTTTCACAAAGACTTTTGGAATGGATAATATATGCACTAAATAAATTAACTACAATAAATGCCAAAGCGTGTGAGCTACGGTTTTGCTGCTACTGCTGCTGCTGCAGGTGTTCACTTGACTTACTAGACGCGCTGAATCTCAAAGAGCTTGACCTCCGTGTCGTACCAGATGGCCGGCTCCACGTTGCGCAGATAGATCACCCCCCAGATGTAGGTGCGGAACCAGGCCGTGGTCCCCGCATTGGCCTGGTACTTCCGGATGAGAATGGGATGCGGCACGGGCAGCAGGCCGACCAGCGTTCCGTGCTGCAGAAACTTCAGGATCTCCGACTCGTCGGTCAGGCCCTTGTCTATGCAGATCTTCTCCACCTGCGGCACCAGGACCTGAAGCAGCCGCATAATCGTCTGCAGCGGCAGCTTGGAGCGCCAGGAGACTATCCACTCGGGCGTTGGAGTCCACCGATCGCCCTCACCGGGCACCATGCGAATACTGCCTCTGTGCGCCACGGAGAGACGGGACAGCTCCGTGGGTGAGCTGGACTTGGGCTCGCCAGTTGGTGTCGATGCCGCCGACCTGTCGTAGGGCACTATGTCCGTGGAGTCAGCGTCTGTCTGCGGCGGCTTGTCGTTTGGATGCGCCTGCTCTCGCTCAGTCATCTGACTTATGCCCGGCGTGTCCAGGAGGGAGGTCTTCAGGGTTCCCGGCTCCGCGGGCTGGGCAGTAAGTACCTCTCCCGGCTGCGACTCACCGGCCTGAGATCGCTCGTGGGACTCCGTCTCCGATTCGAAATCCTCCTCGGCCTTAGGCTCTTCATTAATGATGCCTCCCTCTCCCTCTTCCTCCTCGTCCTCGTCTTCATCCTCTTCGTTGTACTCCTCCGGCACCTGAGCCGAGGGCAGCTCCTGCGAGACAGCTGCTGTCCTCCGCTGCGGCACCCGCGGCAAGTTGAACTTGCCGCCCGTCTTGCGGCCACTGAGACACTTGGCTATGCCCGCCATGTCCGTCGGGAGGTTCGCCATGGCGTGGAACACGTGCCGCTTGCGTATGATGGTGTAGACTAGATTCGAGTTGCCGTCAAACTGATATTGGATGATGTTGTTGAAGATCTCCAGCAGGAAGAACACCAGGTGGTGATTGCTCGGCGCCGAGAGCAGGAACCAGGGCGTGCTGAAGGCCTCCAGCAGATGCAGAAGCTTCACGCTGGCCACCATGGAGAGGGTCTTCAGGTAGGGCGAAACATTCACCAAAATCGTCAGCAGGCAATCGAACAGCGGCTGCAGACGCTGATGGCCAGTGGCGATGATCTTGTGGAACACCGTGATGAGCAGGTCGGCATGTGTCCCAGTGAACACCGGTATGTCCATGGGCACTGTGGCTGAATAGGCCTTGTTCAGGCGGACGCCAAAGTTTCGCTCACCTGCGTCGAGGAGGGTATTCCGCGATTAGGCTAAACACTCCCTTAAAAAATTCCAAGTATGACTCACCCGACAGCAGCAGCAGAATGAAGACGCCAATGTGCATTAGGCCCACGCGCGATTGGTCCGCTCGGGAGTAGTTGAGGTGGTACAGGATCGGAATGAGGATGTCCAGGACGTCGGAGCTCTTCAGCACGAAATACAGAAACTTTTTGTTGTAGTCACAGATCTTCCAGAACAATATGAGCAGCTCCTGGTGGCAGTGCAGCCGCTTCGTGGAGTTGGGCAAGTAGTTCTGGACGAGCGGGTTGTTCAGCAGCCGCGTGATGCCCTTCAGCACGAAGTGGAAGTCCTCGTCCCGATGGACGCGCGACAAGTAGTTGATGAACAAGTTGTCGCCGCAGTTGCCTTCGTCGTAGGACGCCTGGCCGGGCTGGGTGAGCTGCTGCTGCACCACCATGTCGTGGTCCAGCGTCACGATGAGCAGCTGCAGGCACGCCTCCACCAAGGGCTCCGTGGTGTCCGCGAACAGCAGGTGATTGTAGGGCACGCCGAAGCCCACCGGATCGTAGGAGCACACGGTGTTCAGGAACGAGGTGAACAAAGGCAACGCGTGGCGATTGTCGGCGGAGGTGAAGTAGGCTATCCACTTGTTGGGCTCCTCGGACTGCTGCGGCGACCGGTACATGGGCTCCGAGAAGCAGGTGAGCAGCAGCTTCAACAGCTCTGTGCGCCGGCGCTCCATGTGGGCGTTGTGCGGAGGAGACTGGGCAAAGCCCACGCCCGCCTCCCAGATGTACTCACAGCTATCGATGTTGGCCAGCTCCTCGGCCTTCTCGGGACCCGTGCGCCGCGTGGCCGTGACGGTAAAATCCGGACAGAAGAGCAGATCGCAGGTGGCGTTCAGTAGCGACTGCGCCAGCGGCATGGTCTTCTCCTGAGAGGGCAAGCTGCTCCAGAAGAAGTCGCGCCACTTGTCGTCCTCGAAGATGTAGGGAAGGCATCGGATCAGAAGCCGGACGCAATTGAGCACGCACTGCTGCTCCGCCTGCGTGCGACAGCTACTGTCCACGGCCTGGGCCAGCTTCTCCACCGCCTTGTAGCAGAGAGTGGCCAGGTTGGCCGGGTTGTCGTTCCGGATTTGGCGGATCTCATTCGAGGTGACCAGCGCAAAGACGTCCTCCAGCGTCGTCTGGTGGCCCTGCCAGAACTGCTCCCAGAACTGGTCGTCGCTGGGGTCGATCTTCTGGTTCTTCTGCGTCAGCTGCACAATCGCCTTGCGAAAGTTCAACTTGGAGTCGGTGTTTCCCATATTGTTGGGCTTCTGGCCTGGCTTCGCGTCGCTGAGTCCTTAATTCCACCTGCCCCGTGCCAAATAGCCGCGATGCAAGTCTCCACCCAAGTCTGAAACGAATGCACTTGACATTTAATACGCTTCCATAGAAAATTGCAGAAAATTAGAAATTCGCCTACGCACCACAGCTGTCTACGGGAAATTTAGCGGTGACAAGTCGCAAAATTAGAGGTGGAACCTGAGCTGGTGCCGATAACATCGGAATCGATAACAGAAATAGTGAAGAGGAGAAAATATAACGAAGTGTGCATACCCTGTTTGCAGTTGGACCTGCAAACCGAATTTGATATCGATCATACCTCAAACAACAAAATATTAATTTCAATTCGGAAAACTTTTCAGTGTTAGTTTTATTAGTTGTACAAACCAGTAAATGGAATTTAACATATAGAAATAAAATTGGTTTGAACTTCCTCTTTTTTCCAGTTTTTTTGTTGTTTTATTAATGCTAATATATTTAGCAAATCAAAGTATTTAAATATCATAACTCTGCCAAAAAAGCATTAATTCTAATTCGGAGACATGTTCAGTGCTAGTTTTTATTAGTTGTACAAACCAGTAAATGGAATTTAACATATAGAATTAAAATTGGTTTGAACTTCCTATTTTTCCCAGTTTTTTTGTTGTTTTATTAATGCTAATATTTTTACCAAATCAAAGTATTTAAAATATCATAACTCAGCCAAAAAAACATTAATTCCAATTTGGAGACATTTTCGGCGCTAGTTCTTAATAGATTAACAAATTAGCATGATTAATTTAAATACATTTTTTTTTAATATTTTGAAAATTGTAATGATGTAAATCCCTATAAAATGTTAAAAACAAAATTGGTGATAAAATTTTTTTTTTTGCTAGGATTGGCTAGATCAATTTGGCTGTTAATGCTGATCCAGATAGGGTCGGAAATGACTCCTTAACTGCATTTCTTTTGAGTAAAGCCATAATATCCAGCGAGGGCTTAAAAAATTACAAAAATATTATATATTGGTTTATAGTTCAGTTTGATTCTATACAGCTGTAAAAACATCGTTGTTTCCCCATCTCTAAAATCAATAGCGAATATAATCGACATATCGGTACTCGTGTGAGTTCTCGACTCAGCTCTAATGGTCGACCCATCTCTAACAAGGAACATACACGACACGTAAACGTCACCAGAATTAGAAAAATTAGGAGCTCTAGCAGATTCGTTTAACTACGATTTGTAAAACATGCGTAACTAGAGCACGCCCCGTTTCGGTTCGAGGCAACAGAGCTGCGTGTGCGAGTGTGCGGGCTTGTGGCGAGTGCGAAAACATATGCGAAGGCCTCAGTGGAGGGCGGAGAAGAGGAGGAGGAGCTGCTGCTGCTGCTGCCCCACAACTTGCAAAATTTCTGCGCTAGCGCTGGAAGCCAACTACGTAGCTGCCTTTGGAGAGCCGTAAAGCAAGACCCGGGACACGATGTCACTGCCGGGCAATGGCATCTATGTGGTGCGGGGCGAGATGGCCACCCTGATGACGGCCATGCGACGTGGAACGCGCTGGAATGCCACCACCTACGTGGTAACTAGTGCCTCTTGTGCCCAATGGGAGGTGGAAAGAAAGCTAACCCATTGACCCGATTTTCTAGGACGACGAGAAAGACTCACTGCTGAAGCTGTTCATTGACCTCAAGCAGGAGCTGAATCGCATCGAGGACCTGCGTCTGATTGAGCCGCAGGTTTTCCTCGCTCCCTTCCTGGAGGTGATTCGAACGGCGGACACCACGGGTCCGCTGACTAGTCTGGCCCTGGCCTCGGTGAATAAATTCTTGTCATACGGACTAATTGGTGGGTTCGCAAGCGGCCCCTCTCCCCCTTTTCCAATAATCACTCTGTGTTTACGAACAGATCCCACATCGCCGAATCTGGCCGACATTGTGGAGCGCATTGCCGATGCCGTGACGCACGCTCGCTTTATGGGCACCGACCAATCCTCGGACGGCGTCACCTTCATGCGTGTCATTGAGGTGCTGCACACGCTCATTCGTAGCCCCGAGGGGGCGGCGGTCAGCAATGAGTCCATGTGCGAGGTGATGCTAAGCTGCTTCAAGATCTGCTTTGAGCCGCGGCTGAGTGAACTGCTTCGTCGCTCGGCGGAGCAGTCCCTCAAGGATATGGTGCTGCTGTTCTTCATGCGCCTGCCGCAGTTCGCGGAAGAGCCCAGTGACACTGTGTTACAAAAGAGATTCACCATCGGCGATGCGGCCAGTGGAGCGGCCCAGGAGAAGCATAAGCGAAAGGCCGTGGTGGCACCAGCTTCGGCCTCGGCTCCTCTAAGGAAATCCTCTACAGAGGAACCTCCGCAGACGCCGCAATCGGCCAACTTGGCCGTTCCGGGGCACCTGAAGACACCCATACTGGCCACCACGCCCGCCAGTCCCGCGGGCAACATTCTCGACATGCAGGGCAAAATTACGCAGACGCCAACCACCACTGCGACTTCGGACACAGAGGAAACCACCACTGCTGCCCCAGATGCACCTTCCATACAGGTGGAAGCCGCCGATTCCGAGCCTCTGGAGAGCGGAGAAGTGGCTGAGGGAGGCAGCACGCTGACGGAGGCCAGCAGCAGTGAGTACATCAACTCGGTGGGCGTGCGCTTCACTCAGCAATCCGCAGAGCCGGACGCTGTCTCCCTGTCGCCCTACGGCCTGCCCTTCATCCAAGAGCTATTCCGCTTCCTCATCATTCTGTGCAATCCGCTGGACAAGCAGAACTCGGACAGCATGATGCACACTGGCCTGAGCCTGCTGACGGTGGCCTTCGAGGTGGCAGCGGATAACATTGGCAAATACGAGGGCCTGCTGGAGCTGGTCAAGGATGATTTGTGCAGGAATCTAATATCGGTAAGGAATATATTTATCCTGAAAAGTAAATTATAATTAGTAATTTCTTCTCTTAGCTTCTCAGCTCTGAGCGCCTTAGCATCTTTGCCGCCGATCTGCAGCTGTGCTTCCTGCTCTTCGAGTCGCTGCGCGGACATCTGAAGTTCCAGCTGGAGGGCTACCTCAAGAAGCTGAGCGAGATCATTGCCAGTGACAATCCCAAGACGCCCTACGAGATGCGAGAACTTGCGCTAGACAACCTGCTGCAACTGTGGCGCATTCCCGGCTTCGTCACCGAGCTGTACATCAACTACGACTGCGACCTCTACAGCACCGACATGTTCGAGAGCCTCACCAACCTGCTGAGCAAGTACACGCTCTCCGCCACCAATGCCGTCTACAGCACGCACATCATCTCGATGGACACGCTGATCAGTGTGATTGACAGCATCGAGCGGAACTGTGCGGCGGCCAAGAGCAGCAGCAGCAACAGGGAATCCCTGCCAGAGGCTGCCCCCGCCACTGGCGGCAGCCGCCATTCGCGACACAACAGTGGACTGGAGGGCATTGTAATCGATTCTGGCGGAGCTACGGAGGAGCGCGTAGAGAACATCGCCAGCTTCATAAACACCAGCTCCCAGCGACTGCGGCTGCAGTCCGGCAGCGATAGAGTCGGCATCACAACCGAGCAGCTGGCCAGCGTCAAGCAGAAGAAGCGTCTGCTGTCGCAGGGCACCGAACGCTTCAACCAGCGACCGGACAAGGGCATCCAGTACCTGCAGGAGCACGGAATCCTGAACGCCGAGCTGGATCCCATGCAGGTGGCTCTGTTCCTGCGCGAGAACCCAGGCCTGGACAAGAAGATGATCGGCGAATATATCTCGAAAAAGAAGAATGTTGACTCGAAGATCCTGATCAATTTTGTGGACTCCTTTGACTTCACCGGTCTGCGTGTGGACCAGGCGCTGCGGCTCTATCTGGAGACCTTCCGACTGCCCGGCGAGGCTCCCTTGATCTTTCTGGTGCTGGAGCACTTCTCCGATCACTGGCATGTAAGTATCTCTATAGCCTACGCCAAGAGCCTTCTTAGAATCAAACTCGTATCTGGGTTACTGACTAACGATGCTGGTCATGTCAGTATTTTGAATAATGTTTCTGGCTTAGAGATCTGCAGTAGAACAGATCACAGATCTCTACTTTGGGCCGCAGGGCATGGGATAATGCAACCCTTGCAGTGACCCCGGAAGCTTGCAGTGGTTCACTGAGGGGTCCAAAACTGAGCAAGGGTTGGGTGCGGGGATCTTTGGACCTAACTCCAGCAAATGCCCCAGTGTCTTTCAATCAGAGATTCATGCCATTGAGGCCTGTTCTAAACTCATCCTGGACCAAAGGATGACAGGAGCTACAATATATATCTTTTCAGATAGCCAAGCTGTATCCTCTTGGAGGATAAGCTTCAAACTCGTCGCAGACTGCTGGACTAGCCTCCAGCAGCTCTCCACCGGGAACAGGGTAACTTTGTGTTGGGTTCCCGGTCATGCC
>JAEIHY010019168.1:0-35461 GCA_018904565.1 Drosophila tsacasi
AAATCGAAAAAAATTTTACGATTTCGAGAACCAGAGCACCAATTTTTCGATTTCAAATCGGAATCGAAAAAATTTTACGAATTCGATAACCGGAGCCTGGCAAAATATAACCTTTTTTTGTCTTAGACTAACCAGAGGTTAGCAAAACAACTTAAGGTTAAACAGGCTATGATTTATGGTTTTGTTTAGTGAGAAGAAGGCCCAGCAAAATGTATTTCTTTAAAATTAAGCAGATTAGCCAACTAAGCAAAATTTTGGTATGAAATTAATTTAATAACAAGTAAATCAAAGAAAAATTGAATTGTTCAAAATTAAAAAGTTACATGTCAGTTAAAAAAGCAAGAGTGATTGCTAACACTTCTAAGGGCGATTTTTCAATGATAGTTTATCTTTGTTATTAAGATACATATCTGTTTCTAAGAAATGTAGTCCCTCAATATTTCTGATAATCTTCTGAATGTCAAATTTTTAACTACAGCACTGACTCTGGGTATAGTTTCGAAGGGGAATAACCCCAATGACAAAATTAACCTGACATTGAAAATTCCGTCTTTTCTTATTGACTTTTACTTAAAAGTTGTAAAACCGCCTTTACACTATGAATACGCACTGCCCAGAAGAGACCACACCCTGACCAGTCCTCAAACATACTGTTGGCTTGCATTTAATCTTCCAATTGAGTGCGTACCCCTGTGCTGACATAGATATACTGGCATGTCCTGGACCCAGACCCAGACACATCCGAGTGTCCTTTGCCCTCACTCTTTTTATGTATATCCTTCGTGAACTTCCCTGACGATTCCCTTCCTTCCTTTCTCTCTGTCCCGACGCATTGTCAACATTTTTGCCTTTAAAAAACAATTAATCTTTATTAGTCGATGACTCAAAAGCCAATTAAAAGTCTCGCACAACGTTTGCCTCAATCACGCCCATTTTGGCTGTATAATTAATCATTTTTTTCGACTTTTCGGAGAGAGAGATAGGGGGCGAGTGAGAGTGCAAAGCCAAATAAAAAGAGAAATTGTGCAATATCCGTAAAATGCGCAAAACTTGCCATCAATATGCTACGCTCGGATACGTCCATCAAAAATGCACTGAAGCGTAGATCCTTTCCTGTTCTTGCCGCTGCTGTTGGCAAAAGGATTCGTTCCGGATTTATTGGCAGCCTGACTTTGGCCCTGGCTTTTTGTGTACTTTTTATTTTTATTTTTTGGTTTTTTTTTCTTTGTGTGTATTTTTTCTTTTAGGACTCGTGCTGTAAATTGACTTTATGTTGTTGGCTGTGCATAGAAATTGCTTTTTGGGGTTTTGCGCACTGATTTTTCTTTCATTCCCTTTTTGGGGTATTATTATTTTTGAAGGGCGCGGTGGGGGAAAAAAAGTCCCAAGAGTTTTGGAGGCCAAAGTTTTGCATGGTCAGTTTCTAGACAAAAGACCCAAATAAATTAAATATCCCAACAAGAGGAAATACTCCGGTTCAGGGTCAAATTAATCCACGGACAAATCAGGAGGCCTAAAAAGGACTTTACGCTTTCGCCAGCCACACTTGAAGGGCATTAGCCGGGAGAAAAGAAATAAATTATTTAGCAACCCCCAGCGAGTTTTCGTCGCTTTTCGGGGTGTGCAAATAAGACAATGCGTGGAAAATTTCAATCCCTAAATGCTGTTAAACACAAAATAAATGAACTTCCTGGCGGGGAGGGGTGCCGCTGATGGTGTAAAGGATTTGTGCGACAAGTATTGATGACTGGACAGCTGGCTGGATAGGGAGGAAGGAACTCAGAGCGTGCCTGGAACAATATTGAAAATCAAATCACACACAACATACGGGGTAGACCGGCGTCGCCTTCCCTAATAATTTCGCCTAATGAAAACATGTTTCCATCAACGCTCTCTCGGTGGTTGGTTTTTCCCTCGAATTTCCCGTACAATTTCCATTGTTATGGATTGTTTATTTACAGATTTTGCTAGAGTGAAAATTAGCATCAGCTCGAGAAATCAAATTTCATCAGGCGAACAACAATATTTACACAAATACTTTATAGTTTGAACCAAAAGCATTTCGATATTGTCAACACTTGGCGCCCTTTTAGGGGTATTTGGATTATGGGCTTGTTGATTTAGGACTTTTGTGGCCAAATAACATTTTTGATTTGGGGGAGTGCCTTCTCTTAATTGGCCCAAACTCACACATGGCTCACCCACAACGAAACTCGGTTAGTAATCAAACATGTATGCACTTATCCAGGCACAGGAAAAAATAGAAAATGCCATAAACGTTGGGCAGGCTCTATGAAAATTTAAATACATGCACCGAATTAGGTCAGCTGGACATGTGTAAAAAGCTTGTTGCAACTATGCCACAACAACAATACAATACAGACATGAGAAAAATGTTTTTAATGGCAAAAACGAAACCGAAACATGACCAGAACATACTGAACACACAGAGAACACGCCTTGACCATTGGTCAAAGGCAGCGGCCGGCAAAAGTAAAAAGGAAAACCCACACACACACAGCAAAAAGGAAAAAAATGAAGCATAAAACCAGCGCCAAGTGCAACTGCAGCCAAAGCCACAAGACAATGCAACAGCCGCAGCAGCAGGCAGACATCTGAACCATCTGAACCAGTTGGCCAAAAGCCCAGGCTGTAGAAGTGAGGAGTCGGGAGCTGGGAGCTGGAAGAGAGTGCGGCCGGAGGACCTCCTCCGTGTCTCCATTCTTGGTCTGTTGCTGGTCTTCTGGCCCATTTGGCTTTGGGTCGTGCCTGGGCCATGGTTTGATTCATATTTGGACAGCAGTTTCCATTTCACGGCTCTGCTATTTTCCCCTTTCCACGTTGAGTTCTACATAGCATCAAGTTCTGCGAGGCTGGGGCATATCGAATTTCTGAGAATAGTTGCATAAATAAATACTAGAAAACCATAGTTCGCATTTCACTAAGATACTTCATTAAATTTTTATAGATTTTATTGATATAAAATTTGAATAAACCTTTTTACAACCGATTATCCAAGAAAAGTTTGTTAATGAACGCCTAAAATTAATATATTTTCCCAAATCAAATTCGATTAACCAATTCGAAAGTCAAAACCGAATTATGAATAACTTTAACTAAGCTTTTAAGTCGTGAAAAAATATAATTAATTCAAAATATTTATGAATGGTTAGCTTAGCCTCCAATGGTTTGATTTAATTTATAGCTGGATTACCCAAGATATAATTTGTAAGCCAATATACCAAGGAAATGGAACTGAAAAATTAACATAATGATGATGCTATAATCCCAAAATAATTTTCTGTTAAGATTCGTAAGATCTATCTATCTATCTGAGAGTTTCTCTATTTCTGGCTACTTTTATGCTATCCCCAAAGCAAACACTAAAATCTAAATTAAACTTTTATTCCATCAACTTCCTCCTCCAAACTCTGGCAGTTCCTGGTAGTGAAAGTGTATCCCCCAAAACGACTAATCCCAGGCGGCTCTCATCGCACTGTTATGGTTTCTATGTGCTATTTGTTGTATTCCTTCGTTTTCCGTTTTTCAGAGCAGGCTCAACCTCCGCCCTAAAGGCTGAAATAATAATAAAAAAGAAAACCCACTGAGCACCAGCAGCCAGCAAAGTTTGTTCAACTTTTTTGCATGTTTATATTTGCTGTAAGCATTATTTTCTCTCCTTTTTTTCGATGCACACACAAAAAACCAGTTGCATGAAAGGGGTAACAACAACAGCAGCAACGCCGGCGACGTCGGCAATAGAAACCAAATAGTGGAATTTCTCTATTTCAGTGCAAAGTGCATTGAGGCATGCAGCTGAAATTTTGAGTGGCGAAAGGGATGACGATGCTGGTGAAATGCAAAATGCATAATACATAGCGTCGGGGAATCCGGCAACAGCAGCCCTTCCTATAACTCTCTCCTTCTCTCTCTACATATATATATTTATTTTATTTTTTTTCATCCCGCTCAACTGAAAAATTGTGTCAAAGTCGGATGCTGCCAGCAACTTTAAAATGTACACAAAAGGCCGGTGTTAAAATTTATGAACCTGGCTGGGCAATTTTCTAACGTACCTGGCAATTTAACGGTAAAGTGTAAATTTCATTTAATTTGACAGCCGCAGATTGAAACCTCGAGCGGTTAATAAAGTTGCACCGGCCAGAGCATCGGCTGCAAGTGCAGTTGCAGCAGCAGCAAAAACTAATTAGTCCCCGCAGTAGATCAACAGCAAACTCACCTAAAAAGAGACGAGCAGAGAAAAGAGTCATGAAGGCAAAGATGATTTAATAAGCAATTAAATTATTCTAATAAATGTAAGCCAGCGGGGCCAAGTAAAGCAGCTGGGCGTTGCACGGAGGAGGGCCCCAAGAAATTGCACATAAAATTGCAATTTTCCAGCAAATTCATAACACAGCAAAAAAAAAAAAGTAAGAAAATATTATACAAAATTAGGCCGCAGGCAGGGGAGAGGAAGAACGAGGATAGGACGATGGATAGATAGATACAGAGTCCCACAAAGTTAACGAGCAAGTTGTAAAAATCTTGTTTTAATAAAGGCCGGGAAAAATCTGGCTTAATTACACAGTTTAAACTTTAAAGTTTGGTTTCGTTTTAAACAAATTGAATAAGAGTCAAATTTGGGGATTATACTGAAAACTAGTTATATATTATCCCAACTCTGCCTGATATAGGCTTCGGCTTGGCCACGAATCTCGGCTTATAACAACGAAACGCACTGCCGTCAGAGCAGGAATCAACAGCTGCCAAACAGTCCGCACTCGTCGTCAGCTGAGAGTCGAGATGGCAACAACTCAAGTGGCATCCATCCAGCGGTGGCAGCTCCCAGCAGTCCAACTAATGCCATCAAGCCTGATGCATATAGTGATTAGAGTGGACGTTACTGGGGAAGCAGCACTGGGCTTCCTCATCCTCTTCCTTTTGCTGCTGCTGCTGCATCGTCATCATCATCTGGCTGCACTTGAAGCCGATGTTGCTGCTGTGCAGGAGATGCTGCTGCTGTGCCTCTTGCCACTGCCTCTGCCACTGCTGCTGATGATGACGATAAGTGCAGTTGCAGCGTAATAGAAAAGTTGCCACGATGTGTGCCTGTGTGTGTTTGTGAGTTACTGATGATAATGATAGATAAGTGTGCGCCAAGTGCACTACGTAACTTACTCTAACTTCAAAAGCTATCAGCAGTTAAATCGAAAAGCAGTAAGCCAAGCTCAGCGGAGCCAGCGGGCAAGAACTGTAAATGCTGCACAGCTTAATGACAAGAGCGCCAACTAAGTTGCACTGGCGGCGGCTGGGAATGGGATCCAGGAGAGGTTACTCCCTGCGAGAGCTACACCCGAAAAAAAGTTCTACAGTTCTACAAAAAGTTTAAGGAATTCAAAGAGGCAAGCTCGACTTTAAATGTTTTGTTTTCTGTATCATTTTCCCAATATTCATGTCTTATAATTCCCAAGTGGTTATGATGAAGGCTGTTCTTCTTAACCGAAATTATTTATTATATTGTGCTTAAAATTCCCAGACGCTATTTCTGAAAGGTTAGCTGTTTTCTTAACTCAAATAATTTATTACATATATCTTCTGCGCTACTTTATAAATAATATGTTGTAAGCCCAGGGATAGGGATAGCAGCTACCTGTTGCCGACTGCAACAGACTGCTCTTAAAATTTCCAAGTGTTTATTTTGAAGAGGTTTTATTTAGTCCAAAAATATTTATATACATATATTTAATCCTCGTATGTTTTAGGATAACTACATTTTCCTTTCCTAGAATTTTCCATGCCAAATTTCCCGCTTTGGTTATTCATTTCTCTGCGTGCAACTCCTTATGTTGCTCCTTCTGCTGGCACTGCCGCTGCTCCTGCATCATTAGCAATTGTGGGCAGGCCAAGGCGTGGGGCATGGGAAATATTTGCTATAAATGCATGCAACATTAAGTAGAACGCATTTTTTTTCTCAGTAGCCAGGGAGCAGCAGCAGCATCTGCAACCTGATGACGCCACACGCCACTTCACTTGGCTGCCTCGCGTCGCCGTTGCTGCCACTTCGCGTTGCTGTTGGAGTTGCAGTTGGTGTTGTTGCCGCTGCTGCTGCTGCGTTGCTGTTGTGCTTTTTCACAGCTCAACGCTTGCGCACATTTGGGGAGCCTGAGAAAAGGGTTCGTCTTTGGCTTTCCTGCGCGCCTTGCGCCGTTTGCTTTATTTCTTTCCGAGAATCTTGACGGCTATTAAGGAACAAATAGCAACAACAGCAGCAAGAGCAGCAGCAAAAACAAAGCATAGAAAAAAAAACGCACAAAAAAAGCCGTAAAATAAAATTATTATTTTCTTTTCGTGCTCATAATTCCTGCTGCCGCTTCTTTGGCCTCAATTAGTAAAAGACTTTTCCCTATTACGCTTTTAGCCTTGGCTTTAGCCTTTTCCGTTTACAGTAGTTCCCCGTTCCTGGCAGTAAATTAAGTTACGGCTTTATGTTGCATATTAGCAGCAAGGAGGAGGCTCAAAGTTAAGTCGAGAAGGAAGGCTAGATGGCTAGAGAAAAAGGTCAGAAGTTTTCAAAGGCGGGCCAGCATTAAATACCTAATATTATTGCCTATTTTAATTAATTTCTGAAGAGTTTGCACGCTCCTAGAATTGAATTTAAAATCTCTTTTGCCCTTTTGGCAATCGCATGCTTTATTCGCTCTTAACAATCAGTTAATTTTATTGAAGACCATGATTCATGCCTTGCATATTCAGCTTTTATGACTTGGCCAGGACGCAAAACCCATTGAGATCAACGCCCACTGCCAAGGACTTGGATTCGTCGCCCTTGCTCTTTATTTTGCTGTATTATTTATTGACAATTTATTTTATTTAGCCCAGCATATCAACCGCTGAGCATTTGCGGCCATTAAGTTGCGATAAAAACAAAATTTATGCAGCTAAATCTCGTTTTTTTAGGACACAGAAAAAATAAAGTGCAGGCAGCAGAGAGAGCGACGAGTAAATAAGGAAAAAATTCTATTTTCTCAGGCAATAAAAATGTCAACGACGTGGCCGCAGACCAAATGGCAATTGCAGCAGTCGGGATATCCCTCGTTCCTCCTTGGCTCCTCTAAAGTGATTTATGCATTTCGCATGCAAAACGCTAATCAGTGGCCTGGACCCAAGTCGTAGCCCACTTCGTCCTACTCGAGAAACCCAATAAAAGAAAGGCGTTCGTTCGGAGCCTGGCAGGCAGCAGCATCCACCATAAAAGCCTGAAATGCGAAACTCAAATAGCGTTTAGCCAAAGATGACTAATGTTGCCGGGAGGATGTCCAACTGGTCAAGTGGGTTCGGGTTCAGCCCATTAATATTTCTTTTTGCATACGAAAATGTGTCGAGATTGATGGAAATTCACAAGCTAAAAGGACGCTCTCCTGGAATATCGATACTTTTTTAACCCCAATTGCAGGGGTTGCTGAATGGCCAAACTTGTTGAAATACGCGCATATGCCAAGCATAATTACGACGAAAAAATATTGTAATTTTGTAACTTTTGTAAAGTGCTTCAATAAGTAATGAGCACACGGCCTAAGAGAGGTGGGGAAATGGGAAAATGTTCCGCAGTTGAAGTGAACTCAACGTTTTGGCCTGATTTTGGGCAAGGCCATTTGGGTTGTTTGGCAGAAGTCAGGCAATTTTCATTAATTAATCATGCAACGTTCAGATTCAAAATCTCCCTGCCATTAATGACTGGATTACATAGGGTATAGTTCACATACTTAATGAGTTAAATATACACATGAGATGTTGTCTTGACTTGTCTGAGTTGCTACTTGGCAGGTGAAGGTATTGAAATATACATAAATAAAACACACAAATGTTTGAAATTCTTTTGCAGAAAAATAGTTAATACAATTATGACTATCTCTCTTTGCTTTGAAGCTCTAGCACTTGATTTTAGCACATTCAAAGTTATATTGCTTCAATTATTATGCCTCACCGACTCGCATGCAAATTGCTGTGTCCATCTGTTTGGTAATTGATAATAACCAAAATATGAATTATACTCTCTGTCATTAAGACAGCATCTGACATGAAAAGACGACCGCAATTTCCAATTATATATTCGATTGGCTGTGTGTGAATTTGCGAGCAATAATGAAGAATGCTTTGGTTTTAAATGCGCATAAATTCTCAAAAACATTCCAGCATCAGAGACTCGGCCTAATAGGCTTCCTTTCACCATTTCCGTACAAACGGCAAGTGCAATTAAAATTAGGAGGGACTGCTGCATTCCAGTCCAAGGCCCGAGGAGTCCAGGCGGCTAGGAATCACTTGCCAATCAAAGTCATGCCTCTAAAAGTCTGTGTGTGTCTTCGATTTGCTGCCTGCACTTGACCACAAAATTAATTAACTAAAATATGCCAGGCCAGGGATAGAGACAGAGTCGAGCGTAATGTGAGTAACAAGTGCAGTGGCAAATTTAATACCCAATATTCTCCAACCTCGATTCGGGTGGCCTAACAAAGCGATCAAAAACCGAGAAATACGAGCGGTCAGCCCTCAGACACACACGACATTGACAGCAACAACTGCGACAAAATGCCACTTGGCTGGCAATTCACAGGAACTATAAGAGCCCATACAGTGCGTAAGAAAAAGGTATATACGCTTCATTGGTATTTATACAAATAAAATAGCTTTATAGCACATTAGGTCTCGCTGAATTGTTTAAAAAGTATAATAAATAATTGTAATAATTCATATCTGAAAATGTTTGTAAAATATCCTATGTCAGAAAAATACAAATTTAGTTGTAAAACTTAGGCTTTGGTCTCTTTGATTACCTTGACATCGTATTAAAAATATATTTACAAGACGCACTGTGCCGCCGTTTGTGTCTCTAAAGTGTGACAGAGAGAGAGGCTTACTTATTGCGCATAGCCCAAAATGTTCATGTCCTGATGCCACAATTAACTAAAAGCGCGCATCAAATTACAAACAAACGAACGACAACTGCCAGCCAGCAGCAACAGCAGCAACAACAAGGATAACTAGCACAACAACAGCAACTACAAGGAGTGACAAGGACATGAAGCGGAAGCAACAACTGCTCTGTGTGTGTGTGTGTGGGTATTATTGTTATTTCAGTTGAAACTCGAATTGCTTGTAGATTTGCTGGCAACAGCTGTGCATTTGGCCAAGCAATTTCTGTCCGCTCCTTCGGCTCCGCACATCTGCAATTTATGTATCCTTTGGCTTACAAGGATAGAGAATGTCTGGTATATGGTCAAGTATCCCCACATTGTCTTCGGGCCAGGCCAGAGCTACGCCCCTCATTGTAAGCTACTTAAGATTTTGCCCAGATTATGCCTCTCATATATGCATGCTAAAGTAGCCGCGCAAATTGAGTGTGAGTTTTCCAGAGATAATCTTTACAAGCAATTTAAAGCTGGACAAGTGCTAATATAACAACAAAAGCTAAAAGATAGCGAAAGAGTTGCACGAGAAGAAACTACTCTCAATAAACTAGGAAGTAAGACTGTAGAAAATAGCTTAGGATTTCGCAGAGATTATAAGTTAACACCTTAAGTACATCATACTTGGATTTATAATTCCCTCTTTTGCAAACATTTTTATTTTCCCGCTGTGCACAGTTGAAAGCCAGAAGTCGGGACCATATCACGTGCGATCAACTAATTAAAGCAACAAAACCGTCTAAACAGGAAGCCTCCCATTAGCCCCAAAGAACAAAAGCCACTGGCAGGCTGACGGCCCAGAGAGGAGGGGAAGCGAAGGAAAAACCTGGAAAAAGTTGCACTTGACTGATTACCTTTGCCTCAATGTTGGTCGTTCGTTGGGTTCTCGTTTTCCTTCTTGCAACATTAATGAGCAGGAAGCATTTTCCTGCACAATATACCGAGATTCAATTATGAATGAGGTTTAAATTACAGTTATACGGCGCAGTTCAGGTCATAAATGCCAGGTTTGAAATTCCGTTTGGCGGTGTGTCAAAGCAAAGGGGTTTTCCCCTTCACAGAATAATAATAATTAGCCCAATTCAAGTTATGGCTAAAATGCTAGCTCACAAAAATGTGAAAGATCTTAAACTAAGCTTGAGATACTTAGTTTTTAAATTTATCTATAGGTATTTCAAGATAAGCACACATCCTGCAAATATTATATGCACTTAGATTAGATTGTTCGGAGTCTGAATTAGTGATTAGTGTAATCATAACACTATCAACTTTCCAACAATCTCCAGCAATGTTTTAGCCGAGAAAGCTAATCTTAGGAGACCCCAGAACAAGCCCAACATCATCACATTCCAGGAATGTAGACAAAAGGGCGTGACTCCAAGGGGGCAACCGAAAGAGCAAGCTCGAGGGAGACAAAGAGAAGCAAACGAAAGTAGGGAAACCTCCACCCAATCGACCCAGGGAGACACAGCTCAAGTTAGCTGAACTAAACCGAGCTGAAATGACTCACTGACATCAGACGGAGCTGGCTCAGAAATCCGAAGGTTGGCTGCCTGGCATGCGTAGATAAATTGAGTTGAATGGAGCGCTACTGATTGGACTTACAATCCGGAGCTGGGAGCTGGGAGCTGGGGAGCCACCTGTCCCCACTTCTCCCAACGCATCTTTCAGATTTTCAATTATGGTTAATCATGCAAATGTTTGTCGCCTGTGAAAATGTTTTACATAATGCAAAGTGAAATGCCGCCCCAGCTCCATTCAGGCCATTCAAGAGAGTTTCAAGCCGGGCAGAGCATTATAGTCCAATGCATACATGAATAATTGTCTTTTTGTGTGTCCATCTTGCAGATGCTTCTGCTGCTGTTGCTGCCGTATCCCTGGGATATGATGAGCTGCTGCTCAGGTAAGCCGAGCAATTTTTGCTGCCTGATTTCACAACTCCGACACCAGAGTGTCAGGTTGTGGCACATTCCCTAGTCCCTAACCTGAGCCCACACCCTCTCTGTTCTGTTCTGTTCTGTTCTGGCCTTTGCTTCGGTTTGGGATTAGAAAACAACCCCGAAACGTGTCACATTATGCCAAGAGGATAGGTTAGGTAGGGGACATGTCCTGTCCCTCCTGCAACCGATTTTGGTTTCGGGATTAAAGGAGAGAATGTCCATTCGAAAGGCATGTATCTTCATTGAGCCAATGCGAAATACCTGCAAAGGTAAGTGAGCATTGGAAATGCTGCAATCAAAGGGGATTTGGGTTGGGCGGAGGGATGAACAAAGTAATTTGAAAGTGGTTAGGAAAATGATCTTTCTGAATCCTCAGGAAATGAACAGGTTTGTTTTGTGATACCAAAAGTAATTTGAAATGGATTTCCACTTCCTTCGGCTTCTGTTTTCTAAATGATTATTCAAAGGTACCGGAAGTTGTGCATTATGAAAATTAATATTCCTAAATATTCCATTTTAAGCTGGTATTCTCTCTCGCTGTGACTGTATTTTAGTTTGTTTAATTTTGTTATATCCTAGAGTAGTCCCCTTAATCCAATCAATTATATTATCTGGAAGGTTTGTGCAGTTTTCCATGCCGCATAACATAAACTTTCAGCTTCGTGTGGACTCTAATGTATTTGAAGTAATTTATCAACTTTTAATCAAATGTATTTCCCATACATATACGGGGATGCTCCCTGCCTCTGCTCTTCCTCCATTTAATATATGTCCGTTGCTCATGCCATTACGTGTTACGCAATCGCCACCCCAAAATCCAGGAAAACTAACCCTCCTCACCACCGCCACTACAGCTGGAAAGCATGGCTGATCCTTTACAGTTTTTACATGCATTCCCATGCGTATTCCTCCGTGTGTGTGTGTGCCATTTGGTCATAAATTCAAAAAGCTGGCCCAGCTTAAATTTTGGTTTTTCAATTTTTGAATGCCAGACCTCTGACAACCCTCGGACCTCCATGGATCCCCTGCCAGCTCTTCGCTCTCCTCCTCCGCCGACCAGCATCTCGCATAGTTGTGCGTGCAACTGTGAAACGTGTTACAGGACCGGCCAATGTCCTGTTTCCCTCCTACCCTCACCCTCGATCTGTCCCGTCATAAAAACCATGAGATTTCATTTAATTAAAGCATTTAGGCTGGGGTTTTTGATTTCGACGCCATATGTGCGTTGAATATATTAAATATACAAACACAATCCTTTTCAAAGGACATCAGCCAGGCGGCAGCACCTAAACAAATATGTTAGATTGGCCCGGACTAGGACAAAATACAAAATATAACGTACAAAAAAAGTGCAGCTTAAGAAAGGTTAAACAAAGGTTAAGCTCGAAGAGCAAAAGGTTCAAGCCTTGCGGCCCGAAAGCCAACTCATCAAAGTTATTTAGTTAAAATTAGTGCCTGTCGAGGATGTCTCCCCAATATGCCAAAGCAAACAAGACGACGCAGAATCATCGAGCCAAGAGTCGAATAGCTCGAGGGCCTGGCAAAGGACACGAAAACGGTTTATGGGGATGGGATGGCATGGCTAGGGTATATAGGGGCTATAGTGGGGACTTCGGGGGACAATGTCGTGCTGCTGACAAGTGCGATGACAACGTCAAAGGCTGGCTCTCCTCCAAACGAAGGCTTCTGCTGGTGCTGGTGGTGGTGCTGCTTCCTTAGCTGCATGCCATGCTCGACTAGCTGCGAGGCACCTTTGGGAAAAAAGACGCTCATCTGGAAAATCAACTTCGACTTTCGGGCCACCCAGGCAACAGCAGCACCAGCAGCATCTACAAGGAGCAGCAGCATCAACGAACCGCAAATCATAAAATAAACTCTTTAATTACGCCTCACGACTTGCCAAGGCAGACACGCAACAAGCCCAGGCCACAGCCGAATGGAAAATTATGCAAAATGCAACAGCAGCAGCATCGCTTGCTGCCTGCCACAGCAGCAACAGCAGCGGTGAAGCCACTTCCGAAAATGTGAGTAAAATTATAAAATCTTTGGCACGACAATGTTGACGACGACGAAACTGCAAATTACCAAATTATAAACGAACAACAAGCAACAAACTGCTAAGCAAAAAGAGGGATAACTTTAAGGAATCGAAGCCTTGAGTTCCCTTTAGTTTATTGAAAAAATATCTTTGTATATATCTTTATAAATATCTACATATATTGAATAATTTTCGTATTAAGAAATATATTCATTGAAAGCAAGTCAAGTCTTAGAATTTAAAATATTTTTGCTTCGGGATAATCATTGCGTGATCGTCACGCAAAATATATTAAGTCAATTATAAATAATTCGTAGGCAAAACTAGCAAAGAAAACTGGCAACATAATCAGACATAATAATATAATTTCAAGTTAAAAATGCCAATTATTTAATTTGGTTTAATTTGGGTATACTTATTACAAATTCTAAGTAGTTTTATGTGAAGCTTAATTTAACTAATTTATTTAATATACTAGAGAATTTACAAGGGGTGTAAAAACATTAAAACCGTGTCTAAAATGTATTTGTTGCGGTAAAAATGCTGTAAATTTTAATTTTGAAAATGTACAATTTCGTTACACTATTTTATAGACATAATAGTTACTTGAAATCAAATACTTCGCCTAACTATTTTTATACCAATTATTCAAACTCCATAATTGAATAATTCTCTCTAGTCTAATCTTTTTTAGAGGGTATTCAAAGCACACCATATAAGATCCTCCCAAAAAACTCATCATTTAGCTACCAATGATGAGGCAGAGTGGTTGGAAAATAACGAGAAGGAAAAGCGGGGGAAAAACGGGAAATGCACTCGGACTCTCACACATTCGGCGCACTGCTGGCATCCATGGGCGGCCGCCCCCTGCTGCAAGGCGCACATTTAAACAACCTGTCTCTGCACTCCCCCCTCCTTGGCAGCCCAGGGAAAAGTGCCCACCTTTCCCGGGCTTGGCACCCACTCGATTATCACCGAAAAACGATTGACCTCACGAATTCGTAATTAATTTTCACAAAAGTTTTCCATTCGAAGACAAACTTCAAACAAAAGCAGTGCCTGTGCGATAGTGTGTGTGTGTGTGCGGATTGGTTCGCTCTTGGGTTCAGTTCAGTTTTTGGGATTGCTTTTGGAGGAGCCCCAGCCCCTCTTCCGTCTTTTTCCTGCGGCAGCCACAATGTTTAAACATTTGAGCGCACACACATCTCTGTGGGGGGCACAGTGAATGCTGTTGCTCATCTGCTCCGGCTCTCGAACCCGATCCCGATACCCCATCCCCTCCCTGAATCAGTGCCACCTCTGGGCCCCCTTTCACCTTGTAGCCGCTGCTGCTGCTGGTGGCTTAGTTTGCCAGTTGTGTGTGTCGCTTAAGTGCTGAAACAATGTTCCAAGTTGTAAGTGCAACAAAAGCGGCCCCGGCAACTCGGGAACATGGCAGGGAACGAAGCCAAAAACCAAACTGAACCGAACTCAAACTCGGCTGAACTGAAACCTGGAGGAGTGCACCAAAAATAAAGTGTGTAAAAATGAGCAACTTTTTCAAGTGAGAAGCAACTATGTGGCATGCAGCTAGCTGCACGCTCACCACTGTTGCTGAATCTCGGGCGACAACGATGACAATGACGGGCAGATTTTAGTCCGGGAATACACTGGGAGATATATTAGGCTTATTAGAGAGCAAAACGAAATAAATGAAATAAAATAATATTAAGTAAAATAATAAATATAAAATATAATAGTTACTGGAAATCAAATATTTCTTCTTATATAAATAAGGTATTTTAATAGAATTAAGATTTGTATCTGTCAGAAGAATATTGAACCCTAATCTAGCCCTATTATAAGTTTATAAACTTTTCCTTAACTTTAGTGTATAAAATATCTATCTTCGGGATATTTGCTAATGAAGGAGTACTGACTATCTTTCGGGAGATACTTTTTCTCTGTACACGACGACTTGCAAAGCTACAAAAATTTTCACCCGTACCGTGCGCCCCTCTACTCCTCTCCTCCTTTCCGCCCACACTTGCCCCACCTTTCCCCCCCACCAGAGAGTGTGTGTGCACAATTTTCAAACTGGCAGCGTAAAGTGCACAAATTGCAATTGTAGCTGGGGCGCGGGAATCAGGACAAGACTGAAACAGGGCGGGCGACAACGAAATGGAGGGAGGGAGAGGGACACGCTGTGGAAGGAGCAGAAGGAGGAGGAGGAACAGGACAGCGGGGCGGAAAGTGGCATCTAGAGTGTGTGTGGAGGCGTCGTCGATTGTAGGCCCATGCCTGCAGCCAGACATGGTGGGCTCTTCAACTGCAGCAACTACAGCGACTGCAAAAAGTACTCCCCTGTACAGTGAACACTTGACGTCGAGGCCACAAGACATTAATTACAGCGCTCAAGAAAAGAACCAACAAATGGTAAAGTGAATTAAAAAGAAGGGCTTTCAAAACGGGTAGCCTATATTGTAAAGGAAAATAGTTAAGTTAGGCTGCTAATTAATGTACACAGACAAGCTAAAAAACCAAAAGTCAGAACTAAATAATAATACCCCTTTTTGTTAGTTATTTATCAGCCGGTTTATATCTTATTCAACACTTAGACCACAATATATAAACTTACCTATACATTTAATATCACCATTTCGTTGTGTGTGCCAATGTCTTTTAAGTCAGTAACTGAAATGAAGAAGAGTATACAAATCATTAACAAATAATTAAAATAGAGCTAGAATTTAAGGTTAAATGGAGATTACATAAGACATTTCAGCGAAGTCTGTTTTCGATTGTTCTCTTATTTGCGGTTAATTTGCCGAAAACTTTTCGGGGTGAAGGCGAAATAGACAACCTACTGCACTTATCTTCAGATAATTTCAATCTGTGTGTGATGGCTTTAGTTTATATACTTTTAATTAAACCCAAGGTGGAACAAACAAATTAAAACATATAAGCCATTTTCTTTATCCAATATCTTCTAAAAAAGGCTCTAAAATATATAATATCTAACTTTTCCTTCTTTGATAATCAAAGTAAAATAATAGAGAATAGAAGTTAAACAACTATAATCTATTAATATCTTACAAAATTGATTTCATAATTAGTTATTTAATTTAATTTATTAATTTCCAAACATATTCCCTATTATAAAAATATGTAATTTTCACTCATTAAATCTATCTACATTTTTCAAGCTCCCAAAACCTCAAACCCTCCTAGTTTCTTTCGTTTTTCACTTCGGTTTCGTGCTAACCAAATGCAAAGTGCAAGTCCAAGGCAACTCCGGCACCATGTACATTGACACTTTGATATGATTGCAACAGGAGTGAGGCTGTGAGATGCCAGGAGGTGTGGGGAACCGAACTGAACTAGTAGGAGGAAGCCTGGAAGAATTTGATAGACGGCAGAGCAGAGGAATCTTGTGGTTAGTTTGGCCAGCCAAAGTTTCATTTCGGGCCATCTTCTGCACAACAACACACTTTACAACTTCTGGTCACTTCGTCATGTTGGAGCATGAAATGACGTTGCATAAAAATCGCTCCAGAAGGTGTCCCGAAACAGCAGGGGCATTCCGCTCTTAAAGGTGCAAAAACTTTAAGTGGAGCAAAATATGTATACATATACAAAATGACAAAAAGTGGATGAGGTGTTCTTTAGGGGCGTCGGAAAATTAATTTTCGGCTGGGCTGACATTCAACTCATCGCCCCTTTTGTACCGCTCACTTGCCAGCAGCCTTTGTTGTGTGACTTGTAACTTTAGTTTGTTGTCTGGGGCACTCACAATTTCGCTCTAAAGTTTAATTTCAACGCTTGACTTGGAAAGTTTTTTGCCAGCCAGCCAAGTGACAGCCTACACTGAGGAGTATTGGTATATACAATTATTTAAGAAATACCAAAAACAGATTACAAGATTACTTGTCTGGATCTACAGCGTAACATTAGTTCTAGACGGACAAAACCTATTTTCTTTCGATTTCTTACTGTTCCAATAATTCATGTAAATGTGTTTTAAGGTCATTATATAAACATCAAGATTATGTTAAAGCTTCATCTTAAAAGATTTTTCTTCGCAGTGCAGAGTCAGAAAGGTTGAGGCAAAAGTCGAGCGCGAACTCAAAGTCGAGCTGAAGCTGAAGCTGAAGCTGTAACTCCTTCTGGCCAAGTCGACACAAATTGCTGCAAAGTTTTTTGGCATTCAAGTGTTTTAATGTCTCACGAGTTGTTGTGGAGTCACAGACTCTTGCCCCTCTTCCGCACTCCACAGTCCACACTCCACTCCACACATGAATTAATCAAAGAGCAGCAGCAGCTGCAGTTGTGTGGCATTAAGTACGTGGATACTAGACATGGGGGAGCAGCGCAGGTGGGTTAAGACCGTAAGACCGCAAGGCGGTGGCGCCGCTAGACAAATTCAACTTAATCAATTTAAAGTGCTTACCGCAAAGTCAACAGTTCAAACTAACCGCAACAGGAGGGCGAGAGGCAAATGCAAACGGGGAGGACAACACCCGCCCGCCCAGTTCCCCCTTTTGGTCCTGGGTTATTAGGCAAATTGTCGCCACATAGATACACACTCACCCAAAGGCAGGCAGGAGCACAGCAGGTTGTCGTTGACCAACAAGTGACCAAGGCTCTGTTCTACCCCCCATGGACGGCCAAGTATCCCTTACACTTTTTTTTGTCTTGGCCCACCCCCGCTGCTCACTGGCTGTTTCCTTGTCCTTTGTTTGCCAACGTGTATTTGTGTTTACTCTGCTGTCAACATTGGAAAATTATGAAAATTAATATGAAAATTGTTGCTATTTACGGCTAGTTTGCCTTGTTTGTGTGTGCGTGCTTGCCCGCTCTCGGGTTTCAAGTGCGGCAATTGTTGGTTTTAGATTTAATTACTTGAGTCAACTTGAGCCTTAATTTGATTGAGTATAATGTGACATTGAGCCCACTCGCTCTCCCCCTCCGCGAGGGGCACCATTAACCAAGCCAATTTGGCGGACTTACGCACGGGAAGGGCCCTCGAGCGACAGAGAAAAAAACAAAGGCCTGCGGATGCAAATCGATTGAGAACCCTACCAAAGTAAACACGCACACACTCGACATTTGCATCTTTGACAGCTCTATTGTTGGTCCTTCTCCTCGACTGGCATCCTGCCATGCACTCACTTACAATCTGCAAGCGAAACAAGGGGGAAACTGCATTGATTGCAATGCAGGATATGCAGGGGGAACTTACAGGACCCCTTCAGGGCAATCGAAGATGTAAATGCAATCAATAGGGTGCATATTTTTTAAATGCTTTGGGAAATTCCCAGCTGTTATTGCAACATTTAATTTTTTTTAATGTATACAAATCTTTGAAATGAACACACTTTCGATTTGCCTAAGCTTGTCAACTTGTATTACTTCGTGAGCTCCACAACAAATTACAAAAAGGATTATCTTGGAATTTCACCAAACAAAAGGGCAGTAAAACCATTCAAATAAAATCCCTTTACAGCATTTAACGCAATAAAATCATAAATCCCAGATGAAAATTGTAACAAAATACACTGCAAAGGAGCTCAATGCATAGTCGTTATACTTTCTAAGCCACTTAAGCGTAATTTTTATTGTTCGCCCCAAACTAATCTCATGTCAATTGTCAACGCTGACGCTCAAGACACTTAAATGCAGATTATGCATGTCAAATGGAAGCCCACACTTCAAAATCAATTAGCAGAGAGGGAGCTTTTTCAAAAATTCAGAGAAAAAGGAAGCAAAGAACAAACATGTGGGCCAGCAGTGGAGTTGCCATTAAATGCTCGATTATAATGACAATTGACGGCTGCAATAAAACCAAATTGCCCCGTCAAATGCTCAACCAGCTGGACTAAAAGGCCTGGCCGGGGCCGGGCTTGGGTTAGATGAGCTTCAGTTAATTCGCCTTGGCCTCCGCTCCTCCGCCGTATTTACTGTCATAATTTATATGCATTTATGAGCCACGCTTGGACAGAGACAGTTTTTATGGCAATTTTATTTCCTGCAGGCAAATAAAGCAACTCCCCATCCATATGTGTGCGGCCACATTCAAAACTTCAACTTCATTATCGCATTATCGCTATCCATTTGCTTTCACCTCTCCCCCTCCGCGGCGGCTGCCGTTGCATTATCGTGATTGCTGTAGTAAATGTTTTTTATTTATTATTATTTACAAATGCATTAAACACAATATTTAATTGCATCATAAAAAAGCGGCAGTCTGTCTGGCCCAATATAATACCCCATGTCCCACTCTATACCTTATGCCAGAGCCCGATCCCTTTTTCCAATGGCAATTGAACTTCACTGTAAACAGTGGTCTCCCGCTAATTGACAGATATTGGTTACGAGGTACTTAAACTCATTTGGGAATTGTCTGTTTTTTTATGTTAGTAAAAATTACTATTATTATTGAACTTCTTCAGGGATTTTTAATATGTTTTAAGAATTGATAGATCAGACGGTATATCCTTAAAAAGCTATTTAACACGACTAATATTGGCTTGTCCTGTCTGGCCAGCAACTAAACCTCACCCATACTAATTTATTGTAATAAACTCAACGCTGAATTCGTACTTGAGAATTTTAAGGGCAGCTCCTGCAACAATTTCCTCTTTATGTTGGTACAAATATTTGCAAGTATTGCAAATTTGTTGTTATATTTTTGTAAATTACTTTATATATATTTTTGTTTGTATATATTGTAGTTTGAGTACACACTGTACCTGGTTCTAGGTGCTCAGCTCGAATGTGCTCGGTGTCTGTTTAAATTTGTCTCTCTGTTTGTTTGCATAGTGCAATGCTTATCGCAAATGCTTTTCCTATATGCGTGTGATATTTTTATGAGTTTTTTTGACCCCTACCCTTCTTGTTTTCCCCTTTAGATTTTCCAGTTTCGATTTCGGCTGCCTGTCTCCCCATAGCTGCTGTTGTAGTTGTAGCTGGCGGTTACTCGATGTTGCCGCTGCTGCCGATGTTTGCTGTTCACAGTTTTTCGTTATTATTTACACAATTGACCCTTTCACACCCGAAAACTCATTGAACTTCATCAGCAACATCTACAGGGGCAGCAGGAGCAGTGCTGCAGTTGGAGATATTGCTCACGTACAACTCCCCGCCCCCAGCCTTAATGCCTGGCAGTTGGAGTTCAAGTCTTGGGCTCAACTGTAAATAGTCATAAATGTTTTGTTTATGTTTACAATTTAGCTGCTGCTCTCGCTCCTGCCGATGTTGCTGTTGCAGTTGTTGCAGTTGCAGCGGTTACTGCAGTTGCTCTTGCTGTTGCCGTGTTCCTGGCGCAGTTCGTGACTTCTCTAATGTTGTTGACGTGGTTGTTGCAACATGCTTCCCCATTGCTCTCGCCGCGGCCTAAAGATTTCTGAATTGGTAATGGAGCATGTGCAGTTCAGTGAGGTGAGCTGCATTTTATTGCTATCTAAATCGCTGACTCTTGGCCATGTATGTGGGGCCAACAGCAACAGCCAAAGCAAGAGCAACAACAACCTGGTCTGAGCTGTCTCCGATTTTTATTTGCTTTTAATTTGACTCGAAACGAGGCTTAAATGTCAAGAGTTGTTCGGCCCGTAATCCACATAAGCGCATATAGTAAGCACATGGACGACTCGGCTCTGCGCTTTTGTTATTAATGTATTCAATTAAGTAACGGCATAACAATTAAACTCATTATGCATATGGCGGGGAAATGCAATGCAAATGGCCCGGAGCCCCACTAAACACTATTATTATGGCCAGCGAAAATAACTGTCGCTGCCAACTAAAACAAAAACTCCAATCGGGCCACATTAAAAGCATCATTAAATAAATTATAGACCAGCGCCCAAAGCAATAATGACATAAAAAAACCAATAAATCTAACATGAAGTTTGTTGTGTAAACATGGCTTAATTCATTTGTTGTTTTTGTTCAGTATTTAAATGGTTGTAAATGCTGAAAAAAAGGTGGAGAATGGCTAAGCCTAATGGAAGTCATAAATAATAAACAAATTTAGAGGTTAAACTAATGAAGCTTTGAGCTAAATGGTAAATTTTAGAAGAGCTTAACATAGCAACAGAGGGAACCAAAAAAATGTGTGCTAAAAAATGAATAACTATATGAAAAAGTTTAAACAAAAGGCAAAATATAAAACAATAGGGTGTAGTTTTTCTGTAGCTCATGTTTTATTTTGTACATTTTTCACAAATCGAACCCCATTTCTAAATATATTTTTCTTCCATCTGCCACCGCTCTCACCTGCACTTGACATTTAATTATCAATTAGCTAGGCCGCATCCTCCGAAATAAGCTTATAAATATTTTAATTAATTTACATTGTCATGCATTTTTGGGCCATTCTTTAGCCAGGTGTCAGTCAGTCACTCAGTCGGATTCAGCCACTGACTGACTGCGGCATATATAATTTATGCAAACTATTCCTATCTGAAAGGCCTCGGCGAGAGAAGCGTGAATTTATTTATAATTTATATGGCAATTAAAAACTAATATTGTCAACTCCCACGCAGCTCGCCTGCTGCTGCAATATTCAATTGCAAATTTATGCAAATTTTTAATTTCAGTTGACAACGACGAAATTGCCGAAGAGCGGGCGCCGAAGAGGAGGGCTCTGACAAATGTATCGTTGTAGTTTTCGGATTTTGGGGTTTTTATTGCATTTTTGATGACAACTCGCTGGGAATAAATTAAATAATTAAGTTAATTGTACATACGGGCAATGTGATTTTAATTATTTAATTCGAAACTCTGCATAACTTATGCTAAATTGTATTTTATTCCGTTTCCAATATCCGATGCGGTAAAAATTGCTTTGCTTTGCTCGCCACGTTTGACTCATCAGGTCCGATGATTAATGACATTTAAAATGCTTCTCATGATTTAGATAAGCAAAACTGAACGATTTAGTCTGGTTCTTTGTCTCTCTGCCTCTCTGCTTTGCTTCTATTTTTGTTTGCATAATTAATGTCGTTCGCATTTGTTACAAGTTTTGGTTATTTGTCTTGCTGCTGGGATTAATTTTGCCCCTCCATCTAATTTAGTCCGATCGGCTGGAACTGAGTCGAGTCGAAAGGGGCTTAAAGTCTTCTCCAGGCTGTCGGTGGGCTTAGCAACGTTTTGACTGCCATTCGATGGAGTTTGAGGCATGATAATGACATTGAGCTTCAGCGGGATTATCAAGAAAAACTAAGCATGAGAAATACATTTACAAAGTGTTTAAATATTTCATTTTGCTAGACTTTCGTACTGAAGATTCAAAGGTAGCTTTCAAATTGGTGACCAAATGTTAGTTATTTTTCACATTAATTTTGGGTTTCTGTTTCATTGATTGAGACTCTCAATTTGAGAGGTGTGAAAACGAAATCATTCAAGTGTAGCAGTCATAAAAATACATGCGTCCGCCTTTCTTTAGGGTTGTGCCATAAATGTTTTGTATATTGCCCAACGTGGGTGCGACTTCTATATGGTCTTCTTCACGGAGTGTGAAGCTACTCGGAGCTCCTAATTAATATAAACAGTTTGTGAGCTAACACCAAACACACACCGCTAGAAGCAGAAGGGGTGTTTGGCATTTCCTGTAATTTGTCGAGCGCGGAAATTGCTGGCCTCTGTTTTTTCTTCATTTTTTTTTTTTTGGGCCTTGTTGCATATTAATTTAAATATAATTATGATAATTTTTATTGTCAAGAGGTGAGGCGCGGAGAAGTGAAGTGAAGTGAAGCCTCTTGCCACATGCTTCGCCTTGACTTTCCAGAGTGCCCTGGGCAAAGAACCAACCCTTTTCCACCAGCAGAAAGGATTAGTTATTGAGTTATTTTCACAACTAAAGTAACGACAGCCAGCAGGCAGCAGGGCGAACGAACCCAGGACCGAACAACTGACGCGGTTCAACAACATCTTGTGACTGACATTTGTGCGTCAAATTAAGTGAACTCTTTTTTCCAAGAGGAGGATCCGCTGGAGACAGGGCAGGAGAGCAGAAGCGGGAGCAGGAGGAGGAGGAGCACATGGTCAAGTCGAGCTTCCTGCCAGCCTGCCAGACTCGATCCCTGAGTGACTGTGACTGTTGTTGTCTTCGGCCTGTCCCCTGCATTGCGTAAACTATAATTAATAACAAAACATGTTATGGTTATGGCTGCCGCTGCCGCTGCCGCTTCTGCTTCTTTGTGTGCCTGAAAATTGTTTCTTGTGCCCCGAGCCCAAGGCATGAGGCCACAATTCACCCAGACAGGCACAAAAGCGGTTCTCTCGGTTCTCGGTTGTGGGCCCTGGTTTCTTCGGGTTTTTAAACTCAGACCGAGACCGAGACCGAGTAATATTATGAAAAAGCCAAGTTGGGAATACTCTAACAAGTACGGAAACCTATTTTTAATTAAATTAAATTCAATTTCCAAGAAAATATACTTACATAAAATTGTAAAGTAGGAAAAGAGTGCTTATTTTAAAATTCAGAGTTGGACCTCAAATCTGAAAGAAGAAAAGAAATCAAATATATATAATAATATTCTTAAACAAGCAGTGGTACTATTTATTCTAAAAAGTAGCATTATTTAGTAAAAAAAGAGTCTTAAATAAGATAAGAGGATTTTAAAGTCTGCAGTTTCACAGAAGGGGCTTTGCCAAAGAGAATTTCGACATGTTCAAAAGACAAACTTTTGGCCATAATTATTTATCCCCTCTTGCAAAAAGGGCATACATAAAAAAAATAATAATAATCCGAAGCCCTTTCACCAAATCCGTTTGCTACTTACAAGGGCGCAGGCTCAACCCCAGCCAACCGCAAAAAAACCGAAAAAAAAAGACTGTCGCTTGTCAAAATGTCTGCAATTCCGTGAATTCAACTCATTCTGCTGCCGGCTTCTATGTATGCGTCATTGTCTAAGGATGCAATTGGCGAGGACGACGACGACGACGCACAAGTTCAAAAGCAGTCAACAGTTCCGCTCGTTCCTGTTTGAAACTCTGGCCTCGTCATCCTCTGCCACATCGCCATCATTACAACATCATCATCATCGTCCTTATCCTTGGCGAATTTCATGCCTTGTCGTTGCAGTAGTTCCTTGTGGCTTGGCAAATACTCAACAAACCATGAAAGTAAATAAATGTTTTGCAACGTTGCAGAAATAAAATGCAATTTAAGTCACACAAAAATGGCTAACAACAGTACACAGCAAGAAATGTTGATGTCGTTTGTGATCCGTAGCCTATAAGCAGTACATTATAATTAGTTTAAAATGTGGTTTATGTCTAACGACCTTCTGATTCTTATTGTTAAGGGTTTCAGCTAGAAATATATTCTTCGAGACTTGATCAAGATCACAAACAGGATTTTCCACACTCGTTTCAATCTAATTCCAATTCTCAATCTCATCATTGAACAGTTTTCAGAGATAGGAATTAAAAACCGCGTAATTCTATACGTATTTCGAGAACTTTCTAGGAAGAAAAGGAATTAATCAGGAAATATTCCTGATATAATATTTGATTTGATTATTTTTTTCTGTGCCACAACTAAAACGTATCTGGAACGTTGCAGTTCGTGGAGGAGCCTGGAAAACTCGAGGTCCTGGGCTGCATTTCTGCCTTCTCTCCCATTTTGATTTGTTTATTTCGTTTCGCTCGGCTCTTATTTTGTATTATTCCTGCTGCTCCTGGTGGTGCTGCTCCTTTGGCTGTGGCAGTTAAAGTAACCGGCAAAAGCGTTCCGGGGGCTTCGAACTTTTGCATTTTATTTGCATTTTTATTTTCTTTTCTTTCTTTCCGTGTTTTTGTTTCTATTTTTATTCGTTTTGGCACAAAGAAAAGTGAAATGTTTTTGGGCATTGAATTTTAGAAGTTCGCGGGGGAGCTCGTTGCAATTGCATTTCCACAGACATTTAATAGCAGTAAACAAACAAAGACAAAAAATGGAAAACGCTTTAAAATAATTACATGCGAGAATTTCCCCCCCAGGAACAAACAATGCGAGGAGTAATCGGACAAAGTCGAGAATGAATCACCACCAACCGGCATCATTCACAGTCAGAAAAAGGAGAATTCGGGCATCATTCAAAGTCAAAGAACTGGGCATTTGTTCGGCAAGAGATCACAAAGGGTAGACAGAGCGCCGAAACGAATTAATGGATCAGCGATCTTATCAAGAGAACAGAGCGAAACCAATTGAGCAGAGAGTGGTCTTTTTGGCCTTTAAAACTAAGCCTCTAAAAATGTACTCTAGGTAACTGGTATCTATCTAGATTATACACATGTTCAGGGAGTGTTCTAAAGACTTTACGCGAGCAGGTAAAGAAGGATTTCCGATGTCAATTCTCCTTTCTCTTGTAAAGTTATAAACATAGTTAGGACCGATGGAATTTCCCATACGAATTTTATTGCAAAGTTCAAAATGCAAGTCCCGCAAATGCACTTCATCTCCGCTTGAGTATTTCCCTCTTCAATCAGCCATATCCATTACACATCCGTCCCAAGCTGTGAATGATTTAAGTGATTCGGTGCGCCTATTGTATTATTTTCAGCCCCACGATTCTCTCCCCTTCCCCTGTCCGTCTGCAGCCACCTACCACTGAAATGCAGAAGAACTGCAATAAAACAAAATAAAAACAATAACAAAAAAACAAGAACCAAAACAAAAACTGATGAAAAAACAACACACAAACGTGAGGGAAAAGTGCAGTGCAGCAGCGAATGCCAGACGAAACGGAACAATAATTAAAGCAATGGCAAAAACAACAACAACTCTGAAACACACAAAACAAACAAAAATACAGAAACAACAACAGCAAGTACAACAGGAAGAGCTACAAGAGCTGCCGAGGAAGAAGCAAAAATGCAGCGCAAAGCTCTCTCTATTTTGAGTAAGGAGATACGGGTCCGGGTCCTTCGCTGTACGACTCTCTCTCTCTCTGCCTTTCTCCAGGATATAGGCAGGATAAATAGGAAGGGAATTTCTAAAAGGGTTGCAAGATGCAGTCCAAGGTCTGGCCTCTATAATGCGAAGCTTCGTTGTCCTTGTATCTTCCAAATACTGAGGTATATTGTCTTGAAGATGATTAGGAAACAAATTGGATGCATCTTTACAAAATCGAACTGAAAACTCAAAAACTGTTTTTTGAAACAAGAAACAAGCAACCAAATATTTATTTGCTAATTTAAAGGCTATTTATAATTCAAATTGGCTAAAACTAAGCGTTTATATATAAAAATAACATAATACTCCTAAGTATTGCCATATTAAATTGTTTTATTTTATTTTTCCAAATTTGTTCAACTTAAAATAAGATAATAGGGTTGCCATTACCCATTACATTATATTCTCAAAATATTTTCATCTAAAATCCTCCGAAATATGGTCAATTTACCAGGTATCTCCTAGTTGATCGCCCCTACATTATCTAACGTCCTCGACTTTGTTGTTGCTGGTTGTTGTTCGGTTGTCATTGATGCCCCCTCTCGCTCTTGTTGTTTTCCTCACCTTATATATAATTTTTTTTTGCTGCTGATCCACCAGCAGGGCCAACGCCAAGGCAAAAATCAGTGCAAAAGGCGACGTCGCCGGGTGTCGTTTGCAGACAACTTGAAAAACATGAAAACGCGAGGGGCTCCCACCGGCTCCCTCATATATAGAGTGCCCCTACCCCAGATGCGGCCACTCCCCCTTTTCCTTCTATTGACAGTCACGTCAGTTAAACTGCTAGGAACACACACGCAGCAGGGAAGAAGATACAGTGGCGTTCAATACAATAAGTCTTGAAGTTTTTACCTATTATTTTGAAATTTTAAAGTTCAGTTTTCGTTACATTATAATTTCTTTAACAGGAACCTTTTGGAAATCATAAGATACTGACAATGATCAATTAAATCCCATAGGACAAGTAATTTAGACAACAGTATTGCTATCTTCTTGGCCCCATCTGTTGATAGGAAGACACCCAGAGATTTCCCAGACAAGCAGGTGGCAAAGGCTTCGGGCCAACAGAGAATCATGAGGCCAACATCATGAGCCAGCTTCGGTAATTGCTGTCCGGGCCAAATGCAAATGCTGTTGCTTGCGTGTCTAGATTCCCGACTTGGATGCTGCAATGCTGCATATAACATGGTGCTGGCTGGCTGGCTGGCTGTCCTCGTCCCTGCTGGCCTCGAATTATGTTGTTCTTCCCGGGAATTGGTTTGGCCTTCTGACAGACTCTCCCTCCCAGAAGGCCTCAGAAATACCCACTACGCCACCCTCTAGCTGGGATATGATTTCAATTAGAGTTCCTCCTAAGTGATTGTGGCACTCAAAAGGGATTATGGCTGCAGTGTTTAGTTATTAGAGTTGAAATGTGTTCCATTTCACTTAAAAGTTATTTTTTAAACTAGATTATTGTACTTTTTAAGCATAAAAATAATAATAAACAAGAGGTATTATCAGCTGTTACCGATATACTCGTACTCCTTGGAAATTCTAGATAAACCATACAAAACAAATAAAATATAATTGCATACTCCGATTTGAGTGGATCTTGGGCAAACATTATCCCCGGGACCCCCATCCACATCGCTACTCCTGGCGGCGAATGGCGAAATATGGCCTCAAACAAATTTATTTATAACACAAATTAAATAACTCAGAGCAATGGACTTGACTCCGGCTGCCACTAAATTTGCTGGGCAAATGCAATTTGCAGATTTACTAACCCCCAGCAGCAGAATGAGCGGGAGCAGAGGAAGAAAACAGAGCCGGACTTGCAGTTGGGGAAAATTGCAATTGCAATTACCAAAGCGGAGAAAGAGAGGAGCGGCTAGAGAGGGAGGAGCCAGAGGAGCAGCTCCATGCCACGAGTAAAACAACTAAACCACGCCGAGCGACGACAGTTCGACTCGCAATTTTAGCTGCACCAGCAGACCCCAGCAGCGAAATCAGCGAAACTGTGGCCGCCGCATCATTCCCATCATCATCATCAAAGGAATCATCATTAACAGCATCATCATTAAAAAGCAAGTGGGGTAAAGACAAGCTTTTCCGACTGCTCAATGCTCGGTGCTGCAACTGCGTTAATTTTATTTATTTTACTAGTTTTATCCTTGTTTTAAATTTTATAAATCCAGAATAGAAATAAATATTTTATTAATAAATTTAATTCATTCAAGATTATCCAATTCCTCCTTTGCATTTCGATGGTCAAATGCCACATACCCCTGCAATCCTCTAGGACAAAGTACAAAAACCGCGCGCGCCTCGACCATATCCATTACTCGCCAAATAAGAGCAGGCATAGGGAATGAAGGATGAAGGAGTCTGGGGATCGGGAGCTGGAACAGGCGGAGGATGGGAATGAGAACGAGAATGAGAATGACGCGATGTGGAGCAGAGGGCCGAGGACAACGAGTAGTTGTTGGCCCTGCGGCGGCTCGGCCTGGCCAAGTTTGCGAGAAAATCGATTTGAGCCTGCCTGCCTGTGCCTGCGCTCGCACGGGCGGCCTTTTGGATGCGAGTGTCCAGGTTTCAGTCCCAAGTCCAGGTCCAGTACGAGTCCGAGGCCCAGTCACAGTCCCATTCGCAGTACCGGGCCCTCAGTCCCATTGCCGTTCCCATTCCCAGTTGGGGAGTTTAACTCCTGTTCGCTCACAGAGAAAAAAAGCCACACTTTTGAAAGACTAGACTAGAGAGTTTTTTAATCAAAAAGTCAAATACAGCTCAGTTGCTTCGCAATTTAATTTATAGTTGCGCGAACTATTAAAGTAAATACTTTAAAGAAAATAAATTGAACAAAGTTTGTCTTCCTACTTTGGAGCTTTGTTATGTTTTTGGTTAACAACTGAACAGAATTATTATGTTATCTATATTTTATTCTCAAATTATCATTGGCTATACGGACGATTTTTGTTCAGTGTCCGTCTGTTTGTTTGTTTGTCGCTTTTAATGCTGAACGTAGCTGGCGGAGGCGACTCTTGACTGATTTTTATGCTTTTGGCCCAATTGCCCCGCAGTTGCCGCCGCGCTGGGCTCTGAGAGCGGCCTCCAATGGCCATCGACCGGTTCTCTCCCTTCGGCCGGGCTTACGCCTACCGATCCACTGCGACCCGCCACCCCCTGCAGGCCACCCATTAGCGGCCCTTTGTTTGACTTGCAGTTGCAATATAAGGTCATTCCTCTGCTCTTGTTCTTGCCGGTGCTTTTTATTTTTTATTTTTTTTTTTGTTGCTGTTGCAGTTGCACGCTTTTCGTTTCGTTTGATGGCTGCGCACGCGGTCTTTTGTTAGTTTTCCCCATCCAATTTCCTTTTTTCTTCCATTATTATTATGCTTCTTTCGTATACTCTTTAGGGGAGCGAAATCGGCGAAATCGCAGCCTAATCACTTCATTAGGCGGTATCTCCCCACCCCTTTTGGCCATGTTAACACGTTGTTCCGCTGCAGCAAGTTGCACGAATCTTAAGGGGTAAAGTGCGAGGGAAAAAACTGGGCTTTAATTGAAAAGTGTGAGAAGAGTAAAAGGTGCAGCGACTTTTGCTTTTCATTGAGCACTTGAAAGGAAATAAATCTATTTTCTACACTCATTTTTTAATGGGTTCTATATTTTCAAATATTGTTTATTGTAAAAATTGATTGAAATGACAGAAGTAAATGGTTTAATTTCTTCTAAAAATTCAATGCAACAGTTTTATACGGCTTATTTTTTAATGCTTGAATTATCGAAGAACTAAGTAGTTAAATGCCTTATTAAGTCGTTGGCATCTTTCAGCCATTTCAAATTAGCTTTAATAGCATGCAGCCTGTAAAAAGTAAACTCTTGTGTGAAACGCGAAACTTTAAGCTTCTAATTTGCGGGCCCGCATTGTATTTGCCTAAAGTTTTCTCACAATTGTGGGGCCAACGGCAGCAGCAGGAGCAGCATCAGGTGCTGAGGAGGCTCCGCTCGCTTATCGCATAATTGGTAGCAATGTTGGCTGCCACTTTTTGCGCCGCGGCTTCTGTGGCCCGAACCCTGGACTTCTCCGTCTCCGTCGCATTCCGGAGATGCCGGCAAAACACTTGTCAGCGACTTAAATGGCGCGCAGCTGTGCGGCATTAGCTGGGGAGCTCCGAGCAGCTAAGGAACTGAGATGGTGCTCTGAAGCCAGGGAGCTGTATAAGCCAGGTGAGGCGAGGGGCTGACCAGGCGGTGGACACACCTCTTAAGGAGGTGTTGCAACCGCTGCTTCGATCCAGAGGGCAGTGGGGGAATCGGGGTTCAAGGCGGTCCAGTGGCGACATTTGATGTGATTATTGAGTTATGCCCACGGGGGCAGGTGCCTGGCATATTTCGCTTAATTTTCTGATGAAGTTATTCACCGAGATATGGAACGCAGCGAAAATGTACAAGTATTATAAGCAGAGAGATAAGCGGGCGAACAAGAACGCGAAAGAGGCCGAGCAAAAAGGTGTGTTCCGCAGATTTAAAAATAATCGGTTTGGCATCTAAAAGTAAGCAATTAAATTGTTTATTTTGACACTTTTGCGACAGGTTCTTTAAACTTATCATTAATACTGCTCTTGGGACTCTATACATCAATATAAATATCAAATTCTTATTATTTTTAAACATTAGATTTGTGTTTAAGCACATTATTGTTATATCTTCTTAGGTTTTTTAAAAAATTAAGATTAACTGAAGAAGTTTTTTTTAAATAATTATATATTTACATTGGAATATAATAAATAAAGGTTTTCTAAGATAAAGAAAATGGTTTAAATGTAAATTAGAATTTTTCTGGGCATAATGTTGTAGAATTTGAACAATAAATAAAATAATAACTGTATATTTTTGCCGTTAATTATCGGTCAAAGAAAATGATTTAACTTATTTTTTAGACATCCAGCGAAAATTATATCTTAACTTATATCTTATTATATTATATCTTATCTAACTTAACTCTGGAAAACAAGTTACAAAATATTTTTAATGAGAATTTTCATTTCATTTTAAAGTTTTTGTTTTTTGAATGCGATTCAAATTTGTATTTACTATTATTTTAATATCTAGTAAACAATCACATTTCTCCTAATGAACTTTATTTTGTTTTAAGTAACAAATAAATAGGAGCTCTACAATTTTTGTTTTTAAATTATTTACATTAAGAAATGTTTCAACGGGTCAAATTTGAAATCCTTTATCATATTCTAAAACGAATTTCAAAATATTCGAATGCAAATTCGCGCAAGCACGATTTTTCATTATTTTGATGAAAAACATCACAAAAAAGGTCATGTTGTGTTTTGATAAAAACTTCCAAAGCAGAGGAATCATGCTTGGACTTTTGCTTTCAAACATCACTAGGAGATTTCGAAGAATCAAAAGAAGCAGCATTTATGGTTTTCTAATGTATTTAAATAGTAAAAAACATCACGAAAAGTATGATGGAAAAAAAATGTCGCGAGCGACAGTGATTAAAATTCAATTTAAAAAAAAAACTACGTAATATTTTTAAGTCAACTCAAATATATTAGTAAGATGAGTTGATATTATATATAATACATTAAAATTAATTGCATTTAACTTTTTTCGTCGTTTCGATGAAATCAGTGCTTGAACTGGTTTGCGAAAAAGTGACTTCCGTCTGTGTCGCATGCGAATTCTTTACAAGCTATAAGATTCAAATTTTTTAAAATTAAGATAAAGTCTTGGCACATGTTTTTGTTTAGTTTGAATGCGTACAAATGTCGCGTGCGACACAGAGAATTGCCCATACATACATATGTGAAATGTATTTAACAAAAATATTATGTTATTTATTTTAAAATTGTTAAAATTATGCCTTGGAAGTGCATAAACCTCTTTTAATGTTTTATACACAACTTTTTGTGTTAATTGTAGAAATTTAACTGTTATAATTAAACGTGCGTTCAAAACGAACAACTTCAAGAAGGAAATTGTAATTTATAGAAGTTTCCTTTCCTCGCAGGATAATTATGATAGTATTCATTAGGAAATGGCAGAAGGAAGCGTTGCATAAATAATTAACATTTGTTAGGAAATCCGTGGGCAGAGGAACAATAAAAAGCGGACAAGGAGTCAGATTAGATGAGGGAATCGAAAACAGCAGGCACTACAAAATCACCGACAACAACTACAGCAACAATGGCAGAAGGAGAAGCAGGAAAAAAGAGAATAACAACTACAACCCCAGAGGATAGGATGAGAATGGGAAAGGAATAAAAACATAAAAAAGCGGCACAGATTGCCAGAACAACAACTAAACACGGGCACACAAACACACACACACAGCAGCAGGGAGACACACAAACGTAGAACATTTGAGCGCTCCAGCTGTGTTGTTCTTGTTGCTGTCGGTTTCTTTCTCGTTCCTTTTGCCCTGCAATCAATAAAACGGATTAGGAATATCCTTTAAATGCGGCGCTTGGTGGAGGCTGCAGCACACACACTCTCACACTTGAACACTCACGCACATTGCAAATCTTTTACAATAACACATACACACACTACGCTAAACATAGAAGGAATAGAAGTAGCGGCACTTACTTTACGTTTTTCGTAGAGCAAATTAGGAGTTGGTGGGAAACGGAGGCTGGATAACTCAAGGAGGAGACGAAAACAAAACCGAAAAACGCACACTCAGGCACGCACACACACGCACGCCACGTAGGGCGAAAGATTTACCGTTGGGTTACGCGACGGCGATGCTGGAAAAGTACGAACAAGAGTAGGAGCAGGGTCCGGGAGCCTGTCTCCTTTGGATTCCTATTTATTTATCCAAATTCTGTATGTCACTTGCACTTGCCGAACTTTGACCCAGACGACCTTGCATGTAGAGTGTATTTTTTGTTTTATTGCGAGGCTAAGTAACTTTCGAAGATGCAATTAGCTCGTTCCGTTTATGATTCTCTCTTGCCAGAAGGAACACACACGACGTTTAAAATTAACAAATTGCTGCCGCCGCCTCGTTCTTCGTTTTACCAGCTTCTCCGTTGCGTTATCACGATTCCTTGTACTCGCCTTAAATGGTTAATGGTAATGGTTATTTTCCTGCTTGTTTGCCTGTTAAATTGCACGTTTTGCTACCATTTTCAATCACAACACTTGCTCTTGTTTTTCTTTTTATACTTTGTAACTCTCGAGTTTTTGTTTTGCAGCCGAACTTCCAATTTCCCAAAAAAATTGTTTTTACCGGCGTTTTTTTCAGTTTGTTCACACAACCACTAGCCGCTGTCTTTGAATTTTCCAGTTACGACTTTTCCGTTTTCCGCGGCGAGCGGTGCGATTTGACGTCATGAACCGCGAGAGAGAAATTTTTGAATTTTCTCAATTCCTCTTTCTTATATACCGTAATTTTTTAACATTCTGTTAAAATGAGAGCGCATTATGTTAATATGAGAGCGCACTCTCTCGTATCTCTCTGTCTCTGCGCAAAAGGTATATATTTTATATACATTTTCGTTGCGTGGAGAGAGAGGAAGAGTCTTATGCTCTCACAAAGTTAATGTTAATGTTAATGTTAATGCTAGTGTTAACATTGTATGTTATATTTAACAGTCCCATGCTGTTTTCGTTTTCTGTTGAATATTTTTGTTATATTTTATATTAAATTAAAAACCATTGAATGTTATAATTGCACTTGTTTAATGACAATTCTTGATGTTTTTAATTTTTTACATATAATTGAAACCGAATTGACCTCTAGCCTAAAAGAATATTGTTTTGTAACATACAAACTATCTTAATATTTCTTGGGAGTTGAAAAACTAAACACAATGTTATTCTTTACCGGCTTCAAAGTAAAGAGAAATGCACTCAGTTTTATTCTATAGTCGTTGCAGATGTCAGCTTTCAATAAACAAAATATTAATACTAATCAAATTATTACTTATTGAACAAATTTGAGGAATTAATATCAATTTTAGAATTTGATCAAATTTAAATCATTCAAAAATGTAATTAAACAAAAAAAAAACAATGATAAAAAACTCTTAAAATGCTAAACTAAATAAGATTGGTTAAAAAGATATGATTTATATCGTTTAAATTTTGTGGTATGCTAATTTTTTCGGCAATATGAATTACAGCTTCACACAATAGGAACATCTTAATAAAATATCTTTAAAATCATATCAAACCAAAATGATAACAAAACGTAGATTTTCGTTCTCTTTGACTCTCTTTCGGCTTTTTGGACTTTCTTGCACATGCCGCTCGCGTGAGAGCAAGACAGATGAAGACAGTTCGAGTTCGAATTGGGAGAGCGTTAACAGCAGTAGTGTTGTCATTTGCGCTTTTTTCCCGTCATATTTGGCATTTTTTGAATTTTGTTCGCGGGAAAAATGTAAAACTAGAGCAAAAGCGGGAATTCCAGCCTTCTTAGCAAATTAAATAAACTCTATTTATATAACTTTAACGACATTTTGAGTGATGCTTTAATTAAGTTTCACCTGCTTAGCCACAATAGTCTCTCCTAACTTCTCCTTTAATTCATCACTATTTTCTCCTCTTCGAGCAATTCCAAATAAAGTTTCTCTGGGAAACTGTTTAATGCTGCTATGCAGTGTATTATTTAACGAATACCCATGTTTTTTCTACTACTATATCCCAATGTAATCCTCGTTCAGGTTCTGTCAGTTTTGCAATCATCGGTTCCAAACTGGTGACCCTGTAGCAAATTTTATGTGTTTTATACGTCTTTCCTCCATAAAACTTTCAAAATCCGCTGATGTAAAACAACTTCCTCGACCTAATATAGTCTGCTGTACGCCTTAAAATAGTTTTCTGTAAGAAAAAAAGGTATTTTTAGTACATAACAAATATTTATTTGTGTCTTTTCATATGTAGTAAATAAAAAGGGTTTAGAAATATGTAGTTTTATCAGGTATGGTTTTAAGCCAGATACAACAATCTCTGGAGTATAACTGTTATTCACTCGGATTCAAGCTAATATTAGTATTTATGTAACGTGTGAGTCTTTGCGGTGTCAACATGATCAAAATGATAGCCAACTACGGCCAGCTCTTAAGTCTGTTACACTTCTTAGGGACCGACAGGTCCCAAAGCGCATGCTGTATTCCACTTGGCTTAGCAAAAATATCGCCGAAAATACTAAAAGAATTTATTTTTGGTAGAGTTTTTTTGGAACAACAACCTGTATACAAAGGACATTGTGTAAATTACAAGGAAAATAACAAATTCAACCATTCATCATTATTTAGAATAAAAATAAAAAATTTAAGTTAAATTATTATTTATTTTTTTTTTTATAAAAAGAATCACCAATGAGGGAGCACAGATTTCTTTTCGGAACTAGCTTTTGTATCATACATATTTTTGTTATGTTGTAGCCCTGGTAGTTAAAATGAATGAATAAAATATAATAGAAAATTAATTTAAATGAAAGAACAAGAGATAAAGCTAACTTCGGCAAAGCCGAGCATATAGAAGACTATCTGCAAAGTTTCATTTAGATAGCTTTAAAACTGAAGGACTAGTTTGCGTAGAAACGGACAGACGGATGGACGGACAGACGGACATGGCTAGATCG